>VYZX01006701.1:0-86028 GCA_013401335.1 Brachypteracias leptosomus
GGCCCTAACCCCCTCCTCCCAGTGTCCCAGTTCTGTTTTCCACGCCATGTCCCAGCGCAGATCCCCATTCCGTGTCCCAGTCTTTCCCCTACCCCGTGTCCCAGCCCTGACCGCCATTCCATGTCCCAGCCTTTCCCCTACCCTGGTGTCCCAGCCCTGATCCCCACCCCATGTCCCTGCCTTGTTCCCCACCCAGAGTCTCAGCACTGACCCCCATCTCCTGTCCTTGCTTTGTCCACCACCCCATGTCCTAGCCCCAAACTCTACCCCCTGTCTTAGCCCTGTGCCCTACCCCTGTCCCCCACTCTGGTGGTATGCAGTCCCCAGAGTGCCTGAATAACGTGGCACACTGCAGACCCCGTAACTCTCCGCAGCATAATGAGTCATGGGTTGATGCCAGCAGTGACAGCCCTTGAGGGCAGGGGAGTTATATGGCATCCCTGGGTGCTCAGTGCACCAGGCTCCCATGGCTCGTAAAACATGTGCCTGTTGCTCCCAGGTGCTGGACGTTGTTTTTCATGGCTACCTCCTGCCTTCAGTGTCCCCTCCATCCTTCATGCAGTCTGTGGGGCTCTGCATGCTGCCCGCCATGGGGCTGTCGCAGCTCTGGAGTGGCCTGTGGCACAATGTGGGTGACCAGCTTCTGCCACTTGCACATTTCGGTGTGATCACCCTGGCCACTTGCTTTCTGGTCTGCACACAGGATGGGGCTCTAGGCCTTCCTTTCCAGGTTGCTCCTGCACACCGAGTAGCTACTTCGGGTTATTTTACCTTCATTTTCCCCAGAGTGGGTCTTGCTTTGGTTCCTGCCTACGTTTCTCAGGTCCTTTGAATGATTGCTCTGGCTGGTGTTTGCAACACCCCTTTGCTCAGTATCATCTGCAAATTTAGTTACAATTCACTATGCAAGTGAAAGTTTTGGAGATGGTATGAAACGATACTTGGAAGTCCAGCTAAATTGCATCTTGCTTGCCTCATCCAAAAGTTTTTCCCAGCAATTCTTCCAAAATAACTTCTGCTGGGTAGGCCGACATCCTTTATGCATGAGCCCATCACAGTGGGTGTGCAGGCTCCTTCCTCTGCCTGCTCTGTTCTGTGCTAGGGATGGGCTCAGGATTTAACCTGCACCTGGCTGCGTTTATTGTCCTTTCTCACACAGAATATCACCTCTACCCAGGGCCTTGCTTTCTTCCTGGCACCACATGTGTGTCAGCAGGTTAATTGGTTCGTCTCGGCACAGGCTATGCCAGCCAGGTGACCACGTCTATGTGGAGATGCTGTTTTTGCTTTCTCTGCAGCTGTTTTTGTGAGGCCTCTGCCTCATTTGCATTTTTCTGGTTAAAAACAGTAATTTTGCCCTTTTGAGTCATCTTTATTTTTGAGCCGTCATTAATTTTCTCTCCCTCCTTGTTTATTAATAGACCTTTTCACTTTTGTGCTGATTCTGTCCTGGTATATATTTGTGAAGTCTTTTGTATTCCCCTTAGCACTCTGGCTGTTAACTCCTTCTGCTGGTTTGTTGTCCCTTTTTCCCCCTGCAGCTGTGAGGGGACACTATTGACTTACAAATCCTCCTTCTGCCTGAAATGTTCCCCTTCTCTTGTTACAGGTATCTCCTAAGAGCATCTGTTTCAGGTATCTCCTAAGAGCATCACAAATGAAAGGCATGATTGAAATCTCTCTTTTCTCAGCGCTTTTGATGCCTTTGCCACTTTCTTGCATAGCCAGCGTTTGCTCCAGCTGCTGGAGAGCATCTTTCTCCTGACAGCAGGGGACGGGGACGTCTTAAAGCCCATGGGGCTGCAGGCAGGCATTGGATGGGACGCAGCTCTCCACTCCTTGAATTGTTTTGCTTTGTCTTGTGTGGGTGGCTTTGTGTTCTTGCCTTTGTTCTGCCTCTCCCTGACAGGTATCCAGGTCCTTCCCTGGCCCCGTTGCCTGCTATGTGAGCCAGTTGGGCTGGACTGGAGCTCTGCTGAGAGCAGGAGAGGTTCAGGGTAGCAAAAAACTCTTGACAATCCTTACTCGGGCTGCCAGGCTCTGTGCAGTTGCCAAGCGTGCCACAACACGTGCCTGGCATGGGATGAGCCCTGCAAGTGGCAAGTTCCCCAATGGGGCTGTTTAGAATCTCCTTGTACCTGCCTTTTTATTAGTCTTGTTATTATATTTCTCCCCACCCCCCTCCAAAGAGCCCAATCTGTGTCAGGCTGTAAAGAGTGACATTGTGGGTGCGCAAGCTGCATGCCAAGGCTGTGTGTGGTTCCCCAAGGCTCCTGGTCCCCAGGTGCTGTCATCCCCGTTCACTGTCAAGGCTTTAAGGTTATCTGCTCTATCGATGGGAGTATGGATTGAGTGGAATTAGAAACCTCGAAGGCTAAAAATACAGCTCCCTGCCAGGAAATGCGGCAGCCTGCTGGGAGGGCACTGGGTGGCATCGAAACTTTTCCGGGAACTGGCATGCTCTATGTGAGCCTCACAGCCCAGCATCTGTGCCCATCCCTGGGTTGCCTGAGCAGGACAATGGTGGCATCTCTGCCCATAGTGGGATAAAGCAGTGGGAGCCTCGGCATTGCTGTCAGAGTGTAGGTGTCCTCAGCTGCCAGGCAAGGGTGCAGATGATGGAGGAATTTGGCAATGTGCTATGCAGTGTGAAGTAGGGTCTGCGGTGTGGTCAGCCCTGTCTTGCTGTTGTTCATGGGGTCCTTCCCTGCAAAGGATGGGGAGAGAAACTGGGGAGAAAATGCTGCTCAGCTGCTGCAGATGGTCACTAGAGGAGAAATGCAGGCTGGCACTGCCCAGGCAGGTGCTCTGAGACCTCACAAACTCATGCCTTGAGCACAAGCTCCCCATGAGCAGTGTGTTCCTGGGGACAGTGCAAGGGGAGCCTGTGCCCACAGGAAGCTCTGGCCACCTTCTGGCTGATGCTCCAGCATCCCCCTGATCACATCAGGCTGTGTTGTGCCAAGCTGGTAGGCATTATGTGCCAGGCAGCTGGGCAGTGCTCCCATCACCACTTTTACTGTGGTACTATGGTGTGCCCAGTCCAGGGTTGCCTTTCCCGCAATGCCAAACTGTTTTGGTAGCTGACTCCGAAAAGCTGGCCAGCACCCGGGGCAGCATGAGCCCTTTTGGGGATGTGCTGCCCATTGCCACCTGGCTTTGCAAGGTGAGCTTGGTTCCGGAGTCTGGAAGTGGTGGAGTTGCCCTGCCCAGCGTAGTGTGAATGAGACCCGAAGCCAGGGCTGTTGCTCTGCCTCCCAGAGCATGAAATCAGTTGGTGGCGACGCGTGGCCATGGCATCGATGAAGTGTGTAATAGGCTGGGGGCAGGACCTGTGCTGCCCTGTGAGGAAAAAACAAAGTGCTGCAGCATCCCTGCCAGCATAATCCAGCCACCACCTTGCTGTGCTTCTCCCCGGGCTGCGGGAAGAGGCTTTTCCCCAGCAGTGTGCAGCTGGCAGAGGCAAAGCTGTGCAAGGAGAGGATGCTCCCAGCACCAGCCGTCTGACTAATGCTGCACCATCTGCTCTGGAGGGTGAGGCAAGGTGAACAGCAAGCTTTCGAGGAGCCCATAAATCGCGCTTGCGAAGGCTCTTCTTGGAGGTGACTCGGGATGTGCGTGGAGTGGTGCTGCTCCTGGCTGCTCCCTGTGTTGGGAATTCATGGGAAGCAGTGCTGAGGGGGGAACAGTGATCCCCCCCCACAAGGTGTTCAGTAGTGTCCCATGGGTTGAGACTCCAGGCTTGGTTGGGAAAAGTCCTTTAGCAGAACATGTTTCGGTGCAGTTGGAAGCTCTGTGTGGCTGGAAATGGTGGTCTGGGGGAGGCTCTCTGTGCCCCCTCCCCTCCGCACCCGAGCTGCTGCTCGGTGAGAAAATGTATAATGACTTGGTGTTGAAAAATGACTAATCCAGACCTTGGAGGGTTTGTAGGATACGTTCCTTTCTTACGGTCGATAAAGATAAAGGGGATCATTCTGCCAGCAAAATTAGTGTATCAAAGAGGGGGGAAAAAATGACAAGAGCTGTGGAGACAGAAAAATGGTTGGGGCAGCCCCGGCATGGTGCTTAGCATCACCGCGGCTCTGTCCACCTCTGTGGCACGAGGCACAGGCACAGGTGCCGCGGTGATGCTGGGGAGCACTGCCCTGCCCAGGCTTGCCGTCAGTTTCCAGAGAACCATGAGAGCCCCATCCATCATGCCAAGGCAGCTGTCTATCTGTCCATCAGGAGGAGAGGATGATGTCGTGCAGCATGGGAGCCCCGGCCGCTTTCCAGCCAGCGGTTGGCCTCCCCTCGCCTTCCCGGCACCGCTGCCGGCTGTCGGTGAGGGGCCGCGGGGAGCGTTCGCGCCTCGGTTGGGGGCTGCATGGAGGGGAGGCTAATGTACCGGAGGTGCCTCGGAAATGAGAACCTTGGATGGGTTCCTGGCCCTATTGATCCGCCGGCAGTTTATGCATCCTGACATTCATAATCTCAGTCGGCGCTGATGGTCCAGATTAATGGGCCCGGGGGCTGTCCATCCGTCACTTCACATTAATTACTGAAGAGGTGTTTTTCCAGTGATTTACCTGACAGTGGCCCGTGATGAATCCCCCTAAACAGAGTGGGCAGTGATTAATCACGGGGCCCCGGCCCAGCCCCACTCTGCCTTCCCCTCAACCACAGCGCAGCCCCCCACACCATCCGTCTCCATAAACCCTGCCTGATGCATATTTATAGGGGCAGGGAGCCTGGCAGCTCGCGGCGTGCCTGCTGCTGCCAAAGATGATGAAAAATAAATCTCTGCCAGGAAGGGGCAGCAGGTGAGCAGGGCTGCGGTGTGTAGGGGTGGCAGCTGTGGTCCTGTGCTGGGGTGTCCCCGGACTGGGGTTTGGTTTCTGGTGCTCCACGGCTGCCGTGGACTTGTCCATGGATTTTGATGCATAAACAGTACAAGGGCTCTGTCTCCTGCTTTGCCTGGGGCTGCTGGCCCCTGGGGCTGGGGGTCCCAGGCAGCAGCCACCAGAGCTCAGCAGGCACCCTGGTGATGCTGGCAGGATTTCCCTGCTTCCCCCAAGCCTGGTACACCCCAGTGAAGGCTGTCGGGCTATGGGGTGCTCTGGCCACCAAACCCTGTGTGCAGAGCCACTGCTGTGGGTACAGTGTTGGGGCTCTGCTATCCATTGCTGTGTGCCGGCTGCCATGGGAGTGAGGGTGGATATCAGGGTGGGACTCCAACCCACTGAGCTGGGCAGAGGCTGCCCACTATGTGTCTGTCTGTGGGGCCATTGGGATGTGGTCAGGGCAGTGACGCTGTCTCTCTTTGGCAGGCAGTGGTGGCACCATGCAGCAGGAGGCAGCGGGGGACCGGCCGCGCCGCAGGAAGCCTGACATGGCCCTCTATGTGCCCAAAGCACGGCGGGAGAGAGCAGTGCAAGTGGCAGGTGACACGCTGGCGAGGCACCACCAGGAGCCTCAGAACCACCGTCTGGTGCAGGACACTTGCCAGGACAGCGGTGAGGGGCAGAGGCAAAGCCCCCGCACCAGGACACATGCGGACAGAGTGGTGAGGAGGGAGAACAAGGTGGATGCCAGTATGAAGGAGCCACGGTCAGCCTCTGCTGGGCACTGCCGGAGGGCAGGAGGCAGCTTTCCCACTGCACCTGAGGTCATAGGGGCATCACCCAGCGTGCAGGAGCTGTGTCCGGATCCAGCTGTTGCCCAGCCCTGGGATGGGCAGGACAATACATCCCATGATGAAGGACTCAGGGAGCTCAGCCATGGCCAGCAGATGATGAGGACTGAGCCTGACCATCCATCCTTGCTGAGTGCCCAGCCTGGGGCCACAAAGGCTACTCCCGAGCCTGGGGACAACCCTACTAGCCCTACACTGCCTGCTAGCCCTACACTGCCTGCTAGCCCAAAGCCAGAATGTCGGACAGGGCTGAGCAATGTGTCAGAGCCTTTGGGGGGCAGCACCCTGGATGCAGCTGGGGACCTCTCTCAGTGCCCAGGAGTAGGTGTCCTGCAGCCGGCAGAGCTGGGCAATCAGGATGGAGCACCTGGGCTGGCATGGGAGGTTGCAGGTCCAAAAGCCCAGAAGGAGGACAGGGAGTGTAGTGGTTCTCTCCTGGCAGGGCAGAGCAAAAGCTTTGCTTCTGGGGTGCCAGAGGAGGAGGAGGAGAGGTGGGGAGCCACAGCTGAGTTTGCCAGGGAGAGTGCCTTGGATGCACCAGGAGGAACCAGCAGTGAACCTGAGCGCTCAAGGGGTGGTGTGGGTGATGCACCAGTGCTCCCAGGGGAGAGCATCCCAGGGCGGGGCATTGTCAGCCTGTCCCAGCTCCCACCTGGCAAGGAGGGGAACACTGCCAGTGCTGGGCATCCCACTGTGGAGGGTGACCCAGTGCTCGCTGTGGAGGAAGCGGGCAGCATCTTTGCCTGCATGGACAGCAGTGCTGCAGCTGAGCATGGCCCACTGGGTGCTGATGAGGAGCTGGCAAACAGCACATGGGAGGGAGCACCCTTGGAGAGCTGCAAACCTCTCCTACCCCTGGAGCTGCTATGCCGTGGCGTAGAGGGGCTCTTGCCCACAGCCTGGGCCAAGGAGCCGGTGGGGTCAGTCGAGGACACAAGCTCACCACAGCAGCACCAGTGCGGCCAGGAGGCTAAGGACAAAGAGAGAGGTCTCTGCAGCGGCTCCCCAAAGGCAGAGCAGACCAGTGCTGAGACCCCGAGTCAGGCCAGCCTGGGCGCTGAGGAGAGCTGGGATGCACTGTTCAACGACGATGGGGACTGCCTGGACCCACGTCTGCTGGAGGAGGTATGTCCTGCGAGCTGGTGCCATGGGGGTTTGCAGCGACAGTGGCCGCTGCCTGCTGGGACGCGGGAACAGGGGTCCATGGGGGTTGGCTGTCCCCATGTCCTCCGGGGTAGGTGAATGGCAGACAGGCTGCACCGGGGCATGCAGCCAGCCTGGCTGGGCTGCGTGCCATCACCCCAGCTGTCCCTGAGGGCATGAGCTGCCTGTGATGCCAAAACACCTGGGACCTCCACCTTGCCCCCCAGCTGGTTCCCATCCCATCCTGCTGTACTTCTTGTGCTGATCTTCCCTCCACAGTACATAAAGCGCACCTGGTAAAACCTGCTCAAGCACTGTAAACTGCAGCTGCACCCTCGTGAAACTGGGGCTGGTGATAAAGAAATGGGCTGAGACGTATGGGCTCCCATTGAAATAGCTATGGGAAGTTTCCTTGAAACTATTGCTTCTTAATCAGCTATGGCTCATTACCATCCCTCCTGCATGCGTGTGGCTGAATTTACTACAATTAGCTGCTTAGTGCTGAGACCCACGCTGTTTTCCTGCCGTTCATGAGGAAAGCTCAGCTTCTGCAGTGAGGCTGGGTATCCCTTATTGCATTTTAAATCAGTAGCGTCTAACCGGTAATTTTCCAAATGACATTAATGTGCCCAAAGTAACAAACAGCACTAATATCGTTACAGCTAGTGTCCGTCCACCCCAGGCTGGAAGTCAAGTGGTGGATGGTGCCTGATAAGAGCATCTGTAAAGGGATGAGATTAACTCAAGAGCATCCTTACCAAGGGGCACTGGTACCCACCCTGTCCATGGGGCTGTGCTTGGGCCGGTGTGCCCTCACCAAGCCTGACATGGGGCTGGAACAGAGTGTGGGGCACACAGGACTCACCTCTGGAGCTGCTCAGAGGAAGACATGAAAGAGTTTTGAGTATCCCCATCCCTCCCTGGCTGTGTTCCCCACAGCTGCAGTCCCCCACCCTCCAGCTGGGAGGTAGTGGTGAGCATGGGTGCGAGGGGGGTGGTGCTGCTGCTCCAATAGGAATTGCTACGTGTGGTACTGGATTTCTGTGGGCTGGCACACGTGGCACAGCTTCATCCTTGGGCACAGTGGAGTGGCTGCCTGGCCCTGCAGGGGAGGCAGGTCAGGGAGGGCTCTTGTTATGGTGTGGCCATAGGATGCTGCAGGGAGGGTTGTGCTGTGCAGCACCAGTGCTAACTGTAAACAGCTCTGGAGCATTTGCGTTAGCTCCCCTGCACACAGGCTCTGAGCAAAGTTTGAGCTTTCCAGGGAGCTTTCCAAAATGGGTGAATAAGAACCTGAAAAAGGGATTTATCAATTAAAAGTTGCCATCTTCACCCCCATGCAGATTCCTGTGCTGAGCCTGGTGTTCCCCAAGCCCTTCGAACTCTCAGCAGGTGGACACAGCTGCTTGGAGAGGACACAGGCTCTTGGGGAGATGGAGCTGTTGTTAATTAACAAAAAGGACAAGAAAATTAGTAGCATTCTTCCTCATAACCAAATACTTATGCGCTGTGGATAGCCAGCAGAGAACAAGATTTATGATGTTCTGTGTGGAGGAGAGATTTCTGATAGGGGACGGCTCTTTAATCTAGCAGGAAAAGACCATAACAAGATCCATTGGCTGGAATCTGAAACCAGACAAATTCAGAGTAGAAATCAGTCTGAACGCAGAGGGTAGCTGGGTATGGTGACCATTTCCTTGCACGTTTGGTGGACTCTCCATCAGCTGGTGCGGTGTACTGGGGCTGTGGTGTGTGCGTGCCAGCACATGCCTCCCCTCCAGCCCTGGAGGTGCACGTCTGGCAAGCAAGCAGAAGTGTAAGTGAGCAGCCACAGACCCCTCTAACATGCTCCAGTGAGGATGCATCTACAGAGCAGTGAGGCATGATGAACAGGCTTCTTTTCCTGCCTCTGCCGTCTGTCTGTCCATCCATCAGCAGACCCTTCCCAGTGCCGGGTGCCTGCCAGGGTTCCTGGCTTCCACTCCCTGCCTGCCCCACAGGTGGGGGGCTGTGGACACCCTGTGTGCCCAGGCTGGCAGCATGGGGAGACCTGTTGAGCCGTGCCTGCCATGCAGCTGAGCCCGACTGCCAGACGGCTCCTGTCCTTGCCGCCCTGCCACACTCGGTGATTTGTGAAGGTCAAGGACCGCTCTGGCACTCTGTGCTCTCGCTCTCTAATCATCTTGCCGGCACCTGGCACTACCCGAGTGCTCTGCTCCCTCAAGCAGCACCGCAGGGCTTCATCCTGCCCAGGGGTGGCTCCTCCGCCTGCCCTGAGCAGGCAGGGGGTGCTGGGTGAATGCGCTGCCCAGCACAGGGTTCACTTGGTTAATGGGTGATGGTGGTGGGGCAGGTGGCTCTGCCAGCAGTGTTAGCCTGTCCCGTGAGCTCCATAACTCAGCTCTACCCTCCTCCAGCATCCAGCCGCCCTGGCAACACCCCCTCACCTGCCGTGAATCCATCTTCCCCATAAAATTGTCGGAATGAGCACTTTTTATTGACTGAGCTGGCTGGGATTTATGGTCTCTAACCTTCCAGCCGTGGTGTGCTCTGCTACGAGCGCTTGGGGGATCAGGCTGAGAACCCAGCTGAGTTATGGACCTGCTCCCCAGTACAACGCTGGCCCCACGCACTGGGGAGGACGAGGGAGCCGCCAGCGGCTTTGGGCTGTGCCTGGCCCAGTGTCTCCATCAGAGGAGAGTCATGAATCCCCTTGGCTGCCAGCATGGCAGCAAGTGCAGCAAGTGGTGCCCACCAGCACCGATGCTGTGAGGCAAAGGGGAGCAAGGGGTGGCTGCACCCCTGTGTTGTGGCCATGGGAGACTGCTGCCATGCTTTAAAATGAAAATTGAAAAATGGGAGAGGTAGAAAAGTGCTACAGCCATCATCTTTCAGGGCTGGAGAAAGTGCCCTGCTGCGAGGTATTAAACGTGCACAACCCGTTCAGCTTATCAAGAAGAAGATTGAGAAGGGACTTGATTAGTGTGTGTAAGTGCCTTCGCGGGGAGGGGACCAGGGACTGAGGGCTCTTTAAACCAGCAGAGAGACAGAACAAGAAGCACTGTCTAGAAAGCGAAGCCAGACAAATTCAAATGAGAAATAAGGCATAAATTTTTAGCTGCACAGGTGATTAACCCCCAGAACCTGCTCCTCTGGGGAGCCCTGGCTTTTCCATTGTGGTGCCTGGGGATGCCTCTGGGCTGCTCCAGTGCAGCCGAGACATGCTGAGCCTGGTGCTCCTGTATGGCATCAGATGTCAGTCTTTCCTCCTGGCCTTGCTGTCCTGCTCCTTGTTGTTCCCCAAATGTATTTGTGATCATCATGTCACTGTGGCAGGAGAGGTGTGCTTGGGGTTGCACACTCTGTCTCACCAGCACCATTCCTACCACATCCCTGGTGGGACTGCAGTGCACAGCAAGTGAAGGGATGCTGGTAATGGGAAAAGCAAGTGTGTGGCAATAACTCCTATTATCTCAATACCATGAATCCATCTGCCGTGCTGGGGTGGGGTGTGGGAGCCGGACCACTTCCAGGGGAGCACTTGCCATGGATCAGGAGCTGAGGTGAGATGGACTGCCACAAGTTACTCAGTGCTGTGTCTCTCCCACCCCTGCAGCTCTCAGGGGGTGAGAAGCGCCAGGAGAGCCAGCAATCACCCCGCTTCAACTACTACGGGGCCGAGCCTGCTGCACTGGACCTCAGTGATGCTGAGTTACCCCATGTCATCGAGATCTATGATTTCCCCTCGGATTTCCGCACTGAGGACCTGCTGCGTGTCTTCTGCAGCTATCAGTGAGTCTGCTAGGGGTGCCCCCATCCCTGGCTCTGGGTTCCCCTGCCTGGACTCTGCTCCAGGTCCCTGCCCACCCGCTGCTGATACCTTGTTGAGCTTCTCTCTCTCTGGCAGGAAAAAAGGCTTTGATATTAAGTGGGTGGATGATACGCATGCCCTGGGCATTTTCTCCAGCCCCATAACAGGTACTGCTCCCTGTTTGGCTGGGGATGGGAAGAGGGGAGACATTCCTGCCGCTCCCATGGCCAGATTCTGGTGCTGGCCCCCCATGCAGACATGGCTGCTTTCTCCCTGCAGCACGTGATGCCCTCAGCACCAAGCACCTGATGGTGAAGACGCGCCCACTTTCCCAGGGCACCCGTGCCTCTAAAGCCAAAGCCAGGGCGTATGCAGGTGAGTGATGCTGCCCCATGCCAGCTTGTGCTGCAGTGCTTGTGCAGCAGCATCTTCATCCCGATAACTGGGGAGGGATGGGGCAGCCAGCAAGGCTCCACAGTGCTTAAGTGCTGCGGAGCTGTACTGGCTGCCTTGTCCCTCCTGGGACGCCCCCACTGATGTCCCCCATCTCCACTCAACCAGACTACCTGCAGCCAGCCAAGGAGCGCCCTGAAACATCGGCTGCCCTGGCCAGGCGACTGGTGATCGGTGCCCTGGGGGTGCGCAGCAACCAGACAGCAGCCCAGCGAGATGCTGAGCGGAGGAAGCTACAAGAAGCCCGGGGTGAGTTTTGGATGCCTGGGGGGGCTGCAGTTTATGTGACCCCTTCTTGTAGATGCCCCTTCTCACAGGGTGCTGGGTGGGAGAGGAGTGCACCAGGATGGACTCTAGCCACCTCCGTGGGGAAGTGGATGGATTTGGGTGATGGGGACTTGGGGTTGACCCTTCTCTTGTTTCTGCAGAGAGGAAGCGGCTGGAGAACAAGCAGCGGGAGGATGCGTGGGAGGGCCGGGATTGAGCCAGGAGGCTGCACCTTCAGCCCCACTGGGAACCACCCTTGGGTGCCCAGGCACCTCTGTGGGCATGCAGAGCACCCTGCATCTCAGAGCTGGGACAGATGCTGCACTGCATCCCAAAGCACTGGGCTGCTCCACAGAAAGGACTGATCAGGATGCATGCGGCCATGCAGATGCTGTCACCATCAAGCAGCGCTGCCCATCCTGCCCCAGGCAGGACCCCCAGTGGTGCCTGCTGCGGTGGGAGCAGCTTGTGGGACATGGAGAGCTCAGCAGTGAGCACATGGGGCTGTGCCGGGCAGCCTGGGCTGCCTGGCAGGACCTTGCAAGCAAGAGTTTCTGTCCTTTATTTTGCTAATAAATACCATTTATTTTACTGTGCCTGGCCTGGCTGTGGCTCATCGTGCTCCTGCGTGCTGGGGGTCTTGTGTTCCAGGGGATCTTGTGTGCTGCGCATGGCCCCTGCTGCTGTGGGAATGTCCACCCCTCCCAGGTGGTGGGTGTCCCTGGCGGGGGGGTGAGGGGTGCGAACAGGAGGGGTTGGGCAGGGCAGCAGGCAGGAATGTGCTGGCAGGGACTCTGTTTACTTCTGCAGAGCCGCTGCAGCCCCAAACAGCGGGGCCCTTGTCAGTGTGCAGGCAGGGCCACGTTCCGGCCCCACGCTGGGCTGTGATGTGGCTGCGCTGCAGTCCCTGGTGAGCTGAGGGCATCCTGCCCTGCCCCGGGTGAGCAGGCGGCAGGGACCTGCCTTTGGCTCCTCTGCTTTGCATCATCTCAGCACCCAAAACCCAAAAGCCAACCCTGTGTGCCCCAGCACTCCTGCCCTGTAGCCCCCCAAATTCTCAAGGCTACAATTTGTAGGGCTCCCCTTCCCTTCACAGCAGGCAATGATGGGGATGGCGCTTTTCCACCACCCCTGTGTGTTTTCAGTCATGGCTGCCTTGCCCCAGCATGCTCTGAAGGACTCATGTGGCTGCCCTGTGTCCCCTGGCTGTCCCCCAGCTCGACGGCAGTGGAGCGGTCACGACCTCGCAGTGGCGGCTGCCTGCCCCGGTGCTGGTGGTGCTGCCAGCTGGGAGCCGTCTTGGCTGCCACTCGCAGCTTGGACAGCGGAAATTTCAGGGTGCAAAGCTGCTCTCATGCGGAAAGCATCTTCACCACTGTCCAGCATTCCTTGAACCCCAACCACAGTGGAGCGAGCCTCTGCCAACATGTACCTCACCATGGCCCCTGGCCTCAGGCCACCCCAGCACATCACTGCCGGCCCCAGCAGCTCCTCCATGTGTGGGGACTGTCACCTATGGGTACAACCCAGCCTGTGCCTAGTGTGCAGGGCTGAGGAGGGTGCTGGCAGTGCCTGGTACCTGGCTTGCCATGACCAGGCAGTACAAAGTGTGGGTTGGTGGTGAATATTCCCATTTATTTCTTTTAAAAAAAAATTTGCTAGAAACCACAGGAGGAAAGAAACACAGACAGCAAGGGCATGCTGTCCCCTGTGTCCCCACCCTGTGCCCAGGCTTTAAGAAGCAGAGTGGTCCCATCCCTGCTCCTGGGGCTGGGAAGCTGCCAGAGCAGCCTGGGAAAGCCCGACATGGTGGCTGCAGCCATAGGGGCCAGCGGGCTGGCTGCTGGCCTGCACTGCCACAGAGCTGGCCCAGTCACTTTGTGCACACAGGGCCAGCCAGTTCAGGGCCAGGGTGCCCTGGCCAGTGGGGTCTGCTGATGACATGCCAGAGCTGCTTGGCACCAGCCACATTCAGGCAGCCAGAGGGCTGGGGGCCCTGGGTGGCAAGGAGACACAGTGCTTGGCCAGAGCAACATTGCCTAGACCAGGCTTGTTCTGGCCAGAGAGCAGCTCTGTGGTCCTGGTGGGGAACAGCACAGAGGAAGCAGGGGCTTATCAACAGGGGCTGATAAAAGGGGTACCTCCTGTCCCATAGCACAGCACCCGTCTCCTGTCGCACAGCACCTTTATTAAGGCCAGGATTGGTGCATGGGTGGCAGTGGCCAGGGCCTGTCCTGAGCCTGCTGGGGCGAGGGGAGCCGAGTGGGCAGACTGAGGTAGTCATCCTGGTGGTCACCGGAGCTGTGGAGGTGGGGGCTGTTGTGGTACCTGGGCCCCTCTTGCAGGTCCTGGTGCCCATACAGGGCTGGGAACTCCTGGGTGCTCCCCTCTGGCCCCAGTGCTCATCTCCACCATCTGCAGCAGCATCAATAAATACATGAGTCTTCGAGTCCCTGAGCTCAGTTGGGTGCTGCTGCGATGCAGGTGGCAGGGTGCAGGAACCAGACTGCCCCGTGGTGCTGCCGGGAGCATGCCGATACCAAGGGGGTCACACGAGGTTGTTGGCCAGGCGCTCCCGTCGCTCCAGATCGCTCACCACGTCAGCTCCGTAGGCATCGCCTGGGGAGAGCGAAGGTGTGGTTGGGGGGGAGGGGCAGGCACTGTGGCACCTCTAGCCCCATCACTTCTCCCCACCCTGCCCACCATCCCCCTCTGCTCCCATCCCTCCATACTTGTGTGGCAGCTGTGCATCCAGATGCGCTGCCCATCATACTTGCACTGGCACTGCATCACGTTGTTGGAGAAGTCCGATTCAGCCACTTCATGCTTGGGGTTCACAACCACCTGGGGAAGGCGAGGGGCAGGGCTGGGGGCGCCTCTGGTCCCTTCCCAGAGTGCTGCCATGCCTTGCCCAGGCAGGGCTGTGGCATGCACTGTGGGGTGTACAGCAGCACCCTGATGTGCAGGGTGAGGAGTACTGGTGGTTCCCATGGAGGGCACCCAAGCTCTGGTGACTCAATGCGTCCTCTGCCCCTCCGTCCCCATACCTGGAAGGTGTAGCTGCCTGGCGGTACATCGGTGATATCAATCCACTGGCAGTCGATGTCATGGCGGTAGGTGTCCCAGCACCCCATGCTCACCCCCTGCTCCCCAAAGTTGGCGCAGGCAAAGCGTCGCTGCAGACCTTCAGGAGGGAGGGGAGGTGAGGGAGGGCTCAGGCAGAACCTCCCTTGGGGAGCAGGACACGGGGGTCACTGGCAGCTCTGCAGCTGGCACCTACCCTCGGGGCAGTTGGTGTCCTCCAGGCAAAAGCTGGCCTTGTGTCCTTCAGCCACCTTGGAGCCATTGAGAGTCAGCAGGTCATAGTGGGTGAAGACCTCAATGCTATGGAAGTGCCTGTGGGGACAGGGGTTGAGCATGGGGCCAGTGCCCAGCCAGAGAGCACGTGGCCAGCCCAGCCGCCCCAGGGAACGGGCAGCACCCAGAGGCTCAGAGCAAATTATAGTCTTGAAGCCAAATAAAGCCGTAATGACAGTGCCAGCACGGACGCTGCTAATTACCCCGGGGCGGGCCAGCCTCTGCGGGATGGGTGCCACCATGTCTTGCTTGGCCCAGGGATGGGGCAGCCCCCTGCCAGCCACTGCCCATGGCCCACTCACCGGTGGCACTGGTGCCAGGTCCAGGCGTGGCGCCCCATCCTAGGTCGGAAATCAGCTCGGCCCAGGTTGTGGATTTGGGAGGAGAAGCGGAGGAGGCGGCGGTGGCCATAAGGCCAGTTCATGTGGTCAGCAGAGTGGGAGAGGCAGCGTTCCTCATGAGCACAGTACAGAAGCTCCAGCGGCCGGTCCTCCAGGTAGGCTGTCTCCTGCACCAGCTGGGCATTCATCACCAGGTCCGGGGCATCTAGCACAAAAGAGATGAGGATGGAGCAGGCGATCCTCACCCCTCCCCTGCTCTCTGTGCCAGAGAACTGGGGGTACCCCCTCCCAATGGTATCCTGTGGGCTCCCAGTACTCACAGGCAGTGCAGGTGACCCCCGCCGAGAAGCGTCCCCCGCCGCTGGGGCAGTGGACAGGGCCATGGCGCTGGCACTGCTGGAGGGCCAGCTCAGTGCCTGTGCAATGCACTCCACTCATCACCACTCGGCTGGCATCAGGGCTGCCTGCCCAGTACCACGTCTCCTGGGCAGAGGAGGAGCACAGCACTTGGATCAGCCCTTGCACCCCCTGCCAGCACCTGCCCTTCCCTAGCACTGCCACCAGGGCTTGTCCTCCTGGGCTGTCCCATCCCAAAGCTCCCAGACACCACATGCCCACACCAAATTGGACCCCTTGCAGTCCAGGCCCCAGGCTGGGACCCCACTCACCTGGAGGGCATGGCTGGCAAAGCCCAGCCCCAGCTGTCTGCAGACAACCATGGCCTCGTTGAGCCCCCACTGTGCCCCGCACACTGCACCCCACTGCAGCTGCCCCTGCACCGGCACCAGCACCTCCACCACACCCTCCTCGGGGCTGCGGCCCCCGGCCAGTCGCACCTGTGGGCAAAGAGTGGCTGAGCTGGAGCGTGGGACAGTCCCAGCCCTTCCACCCAGCACTGCAGACCACTTTTGCCACTGGCTCATCCTGCAGACCCTCATCATTGTGCTGCTCTGTCCCCCACATCCCCTGGGCCACCCCGGGGGCTGCTCTAAGGATCCACACCAGGCACAGAACTTGGGGGATTGGGGCTGGGGCTTCACAGGCTCTGAGGAGGATGTTAGGGGCTCACCTGGCTCTGGAAGTCCATGTGGGGCATGAGGCAGCGGACAGCAGCATCAGCCTCATGCCGGCACCCACTCTGCTCAGCATCCCGGAAGCGGCACTCACCCAGGGACTGCTCGTCGCCAGTGCACCGTACATCACTCATGTGAATGGGCCCCAGGCCTGAAGCAGAAGAAGGGTCAGCATTCCCTGCTCCTTGCCCATCCTGGAGCAGGGAGGTCCCCACTCTCCTTTCCCTGATCTGGGGGGTTCCCGATGGACACAGGGTTGCTTGTGGCAAGAGGAGCCACAGGAGCTCCAACCCAGCGCAGGCTGGAGCTGCCTGGACATCCCAGGATGCTCCAGCAGCACCTAGTAAACCAGGGGCTTTGCCTCCTGTGCCACTTCAAGCCCTCTGCCTCACCTTGGCCCATCTGGGCTCCCACCAGGGCCTGCTTTGCCGTCCCATAGCCCAGTTGCCGGCACACCACGCTGGCAGCAACCAGGTCCCACTGTTTGTCACACACGGTTCCCCACTGCCCATGGCGCAGCACCTCCACCCGGCCCTCGCCAGCGTGGGTGCCCGCTCGTAGCCGCACCGGGAGCACCTGGGCATGGAGAGCAGTTGGTCAGAGCCCGAGGGCACAGCCACTCACCTACACCATGGGCATGAGTGCAAGTGGGGTGGCTGGATGTTGCATGGCTCCAGGACCCCCAGTTGGCAGGATGGGGTGTGGTGCCATGCCAGGGCTCACCTTCACTGAGGAGGTCTTGCCCTTGCTCTTGCCCTTGCCCTTGCCCTTGCCCTTCTGGAAGGCAGGGCCGGGGAGGCAGCTGACGATGGTGTGCATGCCATGGGGGCAGGCGTGCTGGTGAGGGGCTGGCGGGGCCACCTGTGTAGGGCAGTGGGCCAGGTGGGGCTCCGTGCCCCGGCACCGCACCCTGTGGATCCAGAAGCTGTTCTTCTGGATGAGAGTCTTCAGGCTACCAAGGGAGGGAAGCAAGGGCTAGCATCAGCTCAAGTGTCAGAGACTCTCCCCCGCCCAACACTGGTGCTGGGTGCCCACCCAGGGTGCCCCTGCCCAGCTCTGAGCCCTACCTGGAGTTGGGGTCCTTCAACTTCATGTTCCAGAGCTTCCTGTGGGTGCAAAGGGACGGGAGGTCAGGTGAGCCATGCTGACTTTGCAGGGCTCCAGATCCCCCACTCCATCATCCCTACCCTCCCCAGCACCCCATGTCAGGAGCTGGAGCCGTGGCATCCTCCCACTGCATGGCAGGGTGAGGACAGGTCTTCTTCCCACTGACAATTACCATGCCAAGCCTGGCTGTGCCGTGTGCCCTGCCGGGACTGCACGACTCCTGGCATCAGCAGGGGCTCATTACAGGCTGTATTTATAGACCTAGCCTGAGGCTGGGACAGGGGGGCTGAAGGACATTTGCCTCTCCTCTCCTTCTATCCATGCATTGCTGGCCACACCTAGTGACGGTCCCCACAGTCCCTTGTCAAGGGCCCAAGAAGGGAATCCAGGCACGGCTAGGCCATACCAACACCTCACACACCCCCCCATGTGTGCATCCCTTCCCTGACACCCCCTGGTCTCTTGCCCTTACAGCATGTTCAGTCAGGCACCCTGACCCACATACCCCACAGCTACATTGCAGATCTCTCACATCCCTACCGGTAGAAGCTGGTGTCGATGTGCTTCTCCCGGGGGAAGCCCAGCATCCCGCAGACTACACGGCTGTTGTTCCTGGTCCAGCTGGCATCGCACACCTGCCTCCAGCGCCCGTTGTGCTTCACCTCCACAGCACCTTCTGTCACTGGCATGCTCAGCTTGGCTCGTGCCAGGATGGGCTTGAGACGCACCTCCTCCAGGATCAGCCCTGCCACCTGCCGTGGTGGGCACAGGGGTGGGCACAGGGGTTCCAGCATCAAGGGCAAGGTGTCCAGAATGGGGACGAGGGGACAAGTCAGAGGGACCTGCTCCAGTTCCCCTCGTGGACACTGCTGGGCACAGGAGAACCTCATGGACCCTGCTCACCTCTCCCAGGTGACCAAAGATGATGGCCTGGTGGGGGCCGCTGAGAAGACGCTGTCCTGAGCACACCACACCAGCATCCTCACCATGGTGGCAGTCGCTGGTGCCCCAGCCATTGTGGATGCACTCTGCCAGGGAACCCTCACTGCCACTGCACCTCACGTTGTCCAGCCAGATGGGGCCTGGAGGGGACACACGCAGGGTCGGGGTGACTGTTGGGGGGGTCCTCATCTCCCTCCCAAGCACCATGGGCCCCATTCAGCGCCTCCCGCTGGCTGCCCGCATCCACAGTCCCCTCCGGCAGGCTCCTCCAGCCAGCAGCACTAAGCACACTGCCCTCACCAGGACTCCCGGCCCCCCTTCCCCACCTGCCCCCCCTTCCCCACCTGCTCCCTACCTTCCCCTTGGCCGTAGGTGGCACTATGGGTCCAGGTGATGGCCGCGGTGTAGCCCAGTTGTCTGCAGGCGACCGTGGCCGCTTGAAAGTCGAAGCCGTCGTCGCAGACAGTGCCCCAGCGCCCCTGGTACAGGACTTCCAGCCGCCCCTCCCCGGCTGGCCCCCGCGGCCCCGCCAGCCGAAGCGGCACCCGGGATGGCTCCTGTCTGCCGGGGACCACCCAGCACAGAAGCAGCACCAGCGGCAGCAGGATGGGGCTTGCTCCAGCTGACATGACCATCGTGGTTCTGTGGTTGGGGTGCCTGGGGACAGCACAACACCGAGCCTTTGGGGACCACGGCAGAGAGGGGGATGCTGCTGTAGCCCCTGTGTGCCCCAGGGAGCTAGGTGATGGTGGAGGAATATCATGCCCCCTCAAACGGCACTGACATCCCTGTCCCTGCCCTGTGGGGAATGCAGGATCTGGTCCCTGCCACGCACCATTCGCAGCATCCCCCACCCCGAGGCTCAGCCCCACACCCACCCTCCCCTTGCCGGGGTTCCCCAACCCTGGCATAGCCCTCCTAGGCACCCGCAGACCTGGCTGGTCACAGATACAGGTAGCCCCACGAACACTGTCCTGTCCGGGTTGTTTCCTGCCTGCCCCATGCTTCGAGCCATGGGTGGGGGCCCCACAGAGCCCATCCTTTATACCCCATCTGAGCCCTCTGCTGGATACTAGGGTCCCATTGCCATCGTGCACCCAGCCCCTGTCCCCCATCACCCCACCTCTCTCCCTGCATCCCCACTCAGAGCACTAGTGGGGTCACTGCACACCCCCAGGTGCCCAACCCCCCCACACTCCCGGGGCCACCCCAGGCACTCACCCTGGCAGGGGTGTCGGCGCGGGACAGGCAGCAGTGTGGGACAGGCAGTAGCGAGCGAATGCGGTGCTGGCTCCCTCCGGCTCTCCTGCTGCCGAGCACCGCCTGCCGCCGCTTTTATGGTGCGGCGGGGTGGGCCGCCCCGGGTGGGGGCCACGCTGCCCAACCCGGCCACGGCCCCCCCGCATCGTTCCCGGAACCCAGCCCTGCACCCTGTGTGTCCCCCGGCCCTCCTCTGCTACACTGGGGCAAACGTGCCCCTGCCCCAACCCCTGTCGTGTTCCCCCCCGCCCCACAAGCTTGGTGGGTCCGAGCACCCCTGGGATAGCCCCTCCCTGCCGTGAGCCTGGACCCTCTCCCCCCAATGCCCCCAGTCATGTATGGACCCCCTCTCCCAGAATGAACCCAATGACCCCAGTTAGGTATGGATCCCTCCCAGCACCACCGCACCATGGGGCTGGCCCCAAGCCAGGCAGAGTAGGGTTTTTTTGAGGGTGATGAACTGCCACACCCCAAAAGGACACCCCTTCTCACCCCACAGAACAAGTCGAGCAGGCATGGGGTCCGCAGTGCTGCTTCAGCAGGGCCAGGACTTGGGGGGCACAGAGACCGGGGGAGACTGTGGGGTGGCACCAGGAACCCAGAGCAGGGTCCCACCGGGGCTTGGGGCATCACCTGGGCCACGCCTGAGCCAGGCTGGCTGCGGGGGTTCTCAGGCACAGTCCCACTCAGTGGCATGTGGAGACGGGGGATGCCCCCCCCCCGACCTGCCCCAGGAGCAACCTCCGGCTTGGGGTGCTGCCAGTCCCCGGGGAACCCCGCTGCCCCTCCCGCCCCACCGTGCCACACCGTGGGACAGGGATAAACAGGAAACCCTGTGCCCTGGCCGTGGCCAGGGGCCGGCCAGGAATGTGCCGGTGGCCACTGGGCTGTTTGTTTGGAGTCAAAGCAGCTGGTTCCTGCCGGGAGGAGGCCAGGATTAACACGGTCGGGAATAGCCCGTGAGCTCATAGCCACGTCCCGCGGGAGCCTCCAGCACTCCCGGGTGTGCAGGGGTTCATGGCCCCGGGACCCCCTCGCAGGGCAACCTCATCTCAGCCCTATACCCCCGGCCGGGCTCGGGGCACACGCTGGAGCTTCTCCTGGGGTTGCAGTCCCTGGCCAGCCCCAACACAGGGACCATGGAAAGCCCTGGGGAAGGGCAGGGCTGGGGCCAGCAGTGGAGCCCATGACTCATTCGTGTCTCGACGTTTTGAAGCTGAACTACCCAAGTGTGAGGCCAGAGGCACCCTCTGACCCCCCACCCCCACAAGGCAGATGCTGGCAGGGGTGCAGGGCAGGTGGGTGCAGAATCACACTCACAGCTCTGTCTCTGCTCCCGGGGATAGCAAGAGAGGGCAGCAGGGGGTCCAGTGGGCTGTCCCACACCTGGGACCTGCCAGCCTCAACCTGCCACAGTAGAGTCACTGTGTCCTGCTGCTCTGTGACTGTGGCAGGCTGGAGATGCCCCTGCTCTCTGCCATCCCCCTCGCTGACACCCTTCAGGGCTCACTGGGTGCCAGCACCTGCAGCCCTGGGCAGCCAGCTAAAAATACGTGTCCAGCAGCAGGGCAGCCCCGTGCGCGGGAAGCCGTGGGCAGTGGGGCGGCGTGTGGGGCTATTCTCAGAGGGCTGTGGGACTATTCCTGGCCAGTCAATATTGATTCAGCCAGCTCAGGTGCAACAGCTCAGCTTGGCAGCACCCTATTTAGGACTTGACGGGAGGAGAGACGGGCGGCTGAATCGGGAGCATTGTCTGGGGGAGGAAGAGGGCAGGGAGAGGATGTGAGCTCTGTAATCTGCAGCGAGCGGCTCCAGGAGCAGCCCGGGATAGGAGCACACCCCAGGCCTTCCGCAGGCTGAAGGATGGCCAGCAAGAGCTGCTGGGCTGCACGGAGCATTTGCCCTGGGCATGGAGGGATGGAGCCAGAACACATGTAGGGAGCTCCTGGCAGGAATAGCAAGGGACGGATGGACACGGAGGGCAGCAGCTGCTAGTCCTGGTTCCTGCAGTTTCTGAGCTGCTGGGTGCATGTCTGCTGTGCCCACAGCCACTGAGGGCCAGGGGGACAGAGGACAGTTAGGGGCTACAGGTAGCAAAACAGGTCTCAAACAGTTTTGTGGTTCCTTTCTTGCTCTAGACACCTTGGGGTGGTCCAGGCCAGCATGGGGCTGGGTGGCTCCAGCCAAATAGCCCTGCATGCACCTGAGCCTGCATCAGAGAGTACAGGAGAGGGCAAGGGGCTGGCTGTCACCATTCACTGCTCTGGGACATGCCTGTCCCCTCTGACAGCTCCCCTAGGGTTGCATCACCAGCCACAGAGCAGATGGCACAGTGCAGCCCCCCATGCTGGCACATTGGGAGCTGCACAAAGAGCTGAAAAATCACGGTAGAGAGTCCTCGGTGAGAGCCTGGGCCAGGGTTTATTTCCATAGGCAGAGGCTGAGTGAGGCTCACCATGGCCGCCTGGTGCCCAGGAGGCACCTGGGCAAGGCTGGGCTGTGACAAGCTGGGAGCGGCTGCATGTTCAAGGTGACAGTAGGAGCTGGGAGCATAAGGGCCTCTGCCAGCCTGCATCCCCCAGCTCTCCAGGGATGCTGCTGCCCTGCAGTGCCTGGGAAGCAAGTTGGGGATGGGCAGGGCGCTGCATGAGGTCAACACAACTCACTGCAGCCATGACTTTGCACAGGCGAAGACGGTGTCACCACTGCCATCACAGGCGCCTGAAGTCCTCAAGGGCCACCTGGGCGGCATTGCGTCCCGCTGCTCCCATCACTCCTCCTCCTGAAAGTGAGCAGAAATTGAGAGTGATAGGCAGCTCCAGCCCCAGGAGCTGGGACCCAGGGCTGCACCAGTGGAGCTACCCCACTTGCCTGTGCAAGGACAGCAAGGGGAGCGGACACCCCTCCCCCATCCCGCACTGCCATTGCTCTTCCTCCACATGCCCCTGCCATCCTCCTGCCATCCCCCAGGAGGGTCCCAGCTTCCAGGCCTGCTTACCAGGGTGGGCTCCACTTCCACACAGGTACAAGCCAGGAACTGGGGACCGGTAGCCTGAGTAGGTTGGTGCTGGCCGGGCAAAGTACAGCTGGTCCAGAGACATCCCTCCATGGAAGATGTTCTGCAAGTAGATCCCTGTGTGAGTTGGCTGGTCTTGGCCTAAAACTGTATGCCCACCAGCGCTGGCACTAGAGTGATGCTCAGAGCTGAGCCTGCATGGTACCCACCCCACCAGGCAGCCCAAAAATCCTCTCCAGGTCTGGTGGTGTCAGGATGTCCCTGCCGATGACAGATGCCTTGAACCCTGGGGCATAGGCTTCGATGCAGTCAAATACTAGAGAGGGATGGAGAGACTGGTAAGCAGCGTGCGGGAACATGGTGGCTCAGAGCTGCTCCTGGTGTTACCTCTGTCAACGTGTGCTTTACGTACCCTTGTCCGCGTATGCATTTCTGGCCTGCTCATCCCATGGCTGCCCGCCTGCCAGCTCAAAGGGAGTGTACTGGGTGAAGAGGGACACAACATGGCAGCCCCGTGGGGCCAGCCCTGGGTCCAGTGCTGAGGGGATGCAGAGCTCGATCATGGGCCTGGGGGAGGAGGACACCAGGTGGGCAGGCAGAGGGGGACTCAGTCATCCCAAACCTCTTTCTGCAGCATCGCCTGCCATGGCCATCCTGCTCCTTCCCTGGGGCACCAAGGTGTGCTGGTGCAAGCTCCTACCTGCTGGAGGGGTGCCCATGGGTGGCCTCAGTGAAGGCCTGATGCAGGAGGTGGGTGCCCTCGCAGTTGAGATGGATGGAGCACTGGTGGTGAGGCAGTGGCTGGCCGTCACAGTCATTGGGGGCAGCCAGGAAGTTGGGCAGCCGATCCACCGCCACTGGACACAGGGAGAGGGGACAGAGGAAGCAGAGTGCAGCCTCTTGCTAAGTCTGGTGCCAGTGTCCCTCCAGTGCCCCGCCAGTACCTACCATTGATCTTGGTGACAGGGGAGCGCGTGTCAAACTGCTGGATTCGCTGAACAAAATCCTTTGGCAGCTGCTCCTGGGGTGGGAGAAGCCGGTGCAGAGGCTGGCTGTGAGGAGGCAGCATGGCCTGGGGGAGGCCACCACACCAAGCTCCCACCAACCCCATGCACCCCATACCTGGGAGATGAGTTCCAGGAAGGTTATTTGGGGGGAGGCATTGGACAGCACCAGCTTGCTCCTCACCTCCATCCCGTCCTGTAGTGCAACACCCTCCGCCCGCCCGTCCCTGCCCAGCAGTACATGGCACACTGCCTGGGCAGATGGAGAGGACAGAACTTCACCAAGAGCACCCCCACAGCCTGCAGGCTGGCCAGGCAGCTCCCTGTGCCCTGACACCATGTACCTTCTCAGTAAAGATGTGGGCTCCCTGGGCAGCCGCTGCGTGGGCAATGGCTTGGGACAGGGCCCCCATTCCACCAGCCACATAGCCCCAGGCTCCCCGCTGTCCCTCCAGCTCACCCATCACATGGTGCAGCAGCACGTACCTGCGGTAGTAGGATCACAGGTTAGTTGCTGGCCGAGAGGACAGGTCTGTCCCCTACATAGGCATAGTGAGGATGGTGCCACAACCCCCATAGATTAGTTACAGGAACACCCACTGGCCAGTACTTGACCTGACCTGGGGACAGAGTTGTCCAAACAGCAAAGGGGCAGGTGGGGACCACCCAGGAGAGGCATATGGCAGGAATGGGGGGCAGCCCATTGCCCAGCCCCAACCTCTGAGCCACCCTGGCAAGGCTGAGCACATGTTGGGAGGGAGAGACAGCAGGGTGGGGCATGGGGTACCCAAGTGCAGCAGAACCAAAGAGCTGCTGGCACAGAGGCTGGCATGGGGGGACAGTGCAGCCATAAGCCCTGGGGGAAGAGATCCTCACCCACTGCCAGGGGTGTGGGGGCTGGACATGGCTCCAATCACCGCGTCAGTAGCCAAAGTTGCCTTCAGGGGCTCTGACTCAAACCACTGATCCAGGACCTGGCCCAGGAGAAAAGGAGAGCACCAGGCTTGGTGTGGGGGGCTGCCACAGCACCCTCACAGGCAGGTAGCAAGGCAGCCAGTGGCTCCATACTGCTACCACCAGCACTCACCTTGGAGATGGGGGCTGTGAGCACTTCGTAATAGCGGGACAGGTGCCGCCCCAGCGCCAGCCCTGGGTGTAGGGAAGGAGTGTGAGACTCACATGGCTGTGCCAAGGCTGGCTGCCCATGTGTGGCTGGGTTTGGAGGTCAGGCAGCATGACCAAGGTGGGGAACCCTGCAAGCCCAGCTGGGGCTCCTGAGGAGCCTGTGCCCGGGGAAGGGGCAACTCTGCATCACCCACCCCAGGTGCAGGCCCCCCAGCATCCCAGACATACCTGCCTGCAGAAGGGGCCACAGAGCTTGCAGTGCCCTGAGCTGCTGGAGCAGGGAGCCCTGCCCCAGGGCAGCTGTATCCACTGGGGGCGCATCCAGCAGAGGGTCGAGGGCTGACACCAACCCCCCCATAAATGCTTCATACTCAGGGTAAGCCTGGAAGGGGACAGAGCGGGAACAGGGACTGCACCATGGTGGGTGCAATGGATAACCCACCCAGGAGCATCCCTGCTGCTCCATGGGTAGGGCTTTGCCCCCATGGTACCTGAGCATCCTTCTGGGAGAACTGGGCGATCTGCTGCTGGGTCTGGGCCATGTTGTGGCCCAGCAAGAGGGACCGAGGGGGGCTCCTGTCCTCCATTAGTGGGGTGAAGGAGTAGGGGTCCCGTGGGAGCACCCTCAGACCATGCCGCTGCAAGACAGGGACAGCAGGACACACCCTGTGGGCACAGCTTGGCAGCAGACTCACCCTGCCAGCGTGCTTGGAGGTGCCAGCAGCCTGGGGAAGGATGTGTGCCCATACCTGCAGCTCCAGCTCGGTGTAGATCTGCGGCCGCAGCAGGCTGAGCAGGTATGATGCCCGGGAGAACTTGAAGCCTGGGAGACATGGGGCAGTGGCAGGTGCCTGTGTCCAGGGGTGGCTGGGGGGCAAGGGGATAGGGGATGCGCAGGGGTACCTGGCACGATCTCCTCTGTGACGGCTGCACCACCCAGCACATGGCGTTTCTCCAGCACGGCCGTGCGCACCCCTGCCCGCTGCAGGTAGGCAGCCTGCAGGGAGCATGGCATCACACTGCCCACCCCTTCAGGTGGGACATGCCCTCATCACCAGGAGCACCCACTTGCACTTGATGCCCCCTTTACCACGGAGGTCCCCACTCCCCACAGCCCTGTGGGAGCCCCCAGGCCCATGGGCACTGCCACCAGCACCCTCCCTTGCCATGGTGTCCCCTGCTGTCCCCCGGGGATGAAGGAGAGACAGCACCCAGGTCTTGGTACTCACTGCCACCAGCCCGTTGTGCCCTGCAAGGAGAGAGGGAGATGAGCTGAGCCCAGCGGTGGGGCAGTCCCATGGCACAGGGCACCCTGCCAAGCCTGGGGCACGGGGCTGCCACAACCACCCAAATAAAGGGATTCTGGACATGGGTATACAGGTGACCGGGAGCATTCTCCCCTGGCCCAACAGCCCTGGCCCTAATGCTGCAGGGTGGGGGAGAGAGGTGCTCAAGGCAGACACCCCAGCTGTGCCTGGCATGCTGGGGAGCTGCAATGTGTGCCCAGCCATCCCAGATCCCTGCATCCTCCCTAGCACAAGGAGCATGCTGAGGGTCTGCAACATGCCCAGCACCACTGTGGTCCCCACCTGGCCACGATCCCGTTGCCTGCCCTGGGGGAAGGGCAGCTGGGGGTCCCTGCCAGCCCCCCCACAACCCAGCGCTGGCTCCCTTGCCCTGTGTTACCTGCCCCGATCACCACTGCATCGTACTCCCGCTGCAGCTGGCCTGCAGCCCCAGCATGTGCCAGCCGTGCCCCGGGGGACAGATGCCAGCCCTGCAGCCAGTGGGAAGTGCATTTGAGGCCCAGTCCTGCCTGGAGCACGGCTGCCATAGTTCTGCAGTGTCCGGCCATGGCTGCCCAGTGCCCGGCCGCCTGGACTTTGCTTTCACAGCGGAACTTCTCCCAGGGCTTCCGGGTATGAGGGGAGGACGGGGGCCAGGGCAGGGGACGCCTTGGCACAGGGCTGAACGCTGTGTCCCAGGAGGGCTTGCGGGGAGGCTGGGCAGGACAGAGGCACATACAGAGTGCTGCCCCTCCAGCTGACCCTGGCAATTTTGCTGGGGGCTTGCAGGGGGACCAGAGACAAGTTCCAGTGCTGAGAAGGCAACAGGACTGCATCCTGCCTGGTGCTCAGCAGGATGCCAGGTGCTCCCCAGCCTGTATCCTAAGAAGGCGCTGGGCAGGTAAGTAGGAGCTCAAGAGCCTCCCAGCCTGTTCTGCTCCAGGGAGGACCCAGGGGCCCATGGCTAGGATGATGGGCTAACAAGCACTGCAGGACAAGGGGAGCCTGGCCCCCCTCAAGCAGGCAAGCCCCAAGCACAGCCCTGAGAGCAATAGGAAAAGGGACAGCTTTGGGGTGAGCTTGGCCCTGAATCCAGCACTGTTACCCAGCAGGGCAAATTACTGCCCAGCAGGAGGGGGCAAAGGCCCTGCCATGGTCCAGTGCTCCCTGAACTGCAGTTCCCGGCCCCAGTGAGTGGCACTGAGTGACAAGAGGCAGTGTCTGCCAAAGTCCCTCGGGGCTGGCCCCATCCCGAGCTGTTCTTATGGGGTCTGCACGTGCACCAAGCCCAGATGTGCCTGGCAAGCACATAAGCTGCCTCAGCTTTATCTCCTGCTCACAGCTGAGCTCAGCCCCACAGCTGACTGGTGCCTGGAAACCCTGGTACAGGGAAGGGGGTGCAGGACAGGCTGCACCTCCTCAGAGCCTGCCAAGCCCCTGAGGGCCCTGCAACCTGCATCTGGGGAGAAGGGAGAAGGGGATGCACTCAGGGCCATTCCTCCACATAGGTTTGGTTACATTATGTTCTCTGGCCAAAGCCTGTCAGTGATGCCAAGCCAACACTAAAAATCCTGCTTTGGAAATGCATTTTTCAGCAAGAGGGTGATTTGCCAACTACTTCTCAGCCCCACTCCCTGCCTGTCCTTGGAGGCTGCTGGGTGCCAGGGAAGCCCTCGGGGAGCAGGAAGGTGGGCAATGCCAGCCCTGGCCAGGCTGGAAGATGGGAAGGCTGCCCACGGCTGCCTGTGGGTACAGCTGATGGCACACTGACATCCAGAAAGCAGGCCAGGTGCTGGGAACGCCCATGCACCCACTTTAATCATGGCCCTGAGGTGGCTGGAGGCAGCTCAGAGCAGGGGGATGCGGGAGGGCTCCCAGAGGCGCCGGGCCAAGTCACAGCCCTGCTGGACCACAAGCTCAGAAGGGATGATGCCCAGGTGCACGGTCAGCAGCTCATAGCACTTCACTACCTCCGACTGGTGGTTCTTGCTGTAGTAACGCAGCAGCTTCCTGGGAAGGAGAAGACAGGGGCTCAGCAGGCACAGCACAGAATGGCACAATTTTCTAACCACCTTTCCCCTAGAAACTCCATGGCAAGGACACAGCACTTGTCCATTGGCAGGAACACAGTACCAGGCTCAGGAGATGGGTTTGTGCAACCCTGCTAACACCACAGCACTGGTACCACCCTGCAGCAACATCCCAGTAAGAACAGGGACCTCCATGCCAGCACAGCCCCAAACCCTGGTGACAAATCACAGGGCTGGGGACTACTCACCTGTAGTAGTCTCCTGCCAACATCCCAATGGGAGCAGAATCATCGGAGAGAACTGGCACCTCCATCATCTCCAGCTTGTAGCCCTGGGGAGAGATGAGAGCAGAGGGTAGGAGCAGGGAAGGGACTGATAAGGAGCTGGAGCTGGCTGTACCTACAGCCCTGCTCCCAGAAGGTGCCAGGGCAGAGAGGCTCAGCCCCTTCCTTGTCCCCCGTACCAGCTCGTTCTCAAACCATAGGAAGTAGGAGCAGCAGTAGTCGCCATCCTGCAGCATGAATGTTGTGTAGCCCTTCTGCAGGTATCGCCGAGCCAACGCAATCAGGGACCAGACCTGGGGGACAAGGTGCTCCTGAAGCCGGAGCAGAAAACCCTCCAACTGTCACCCTCTCCTGTAGTCCCCATCCCACTCCCATCCCCACGAGCAGTACCTTCCTCTTGATGAAGGTGGCCAGGGGGCCTTTGCCCAGCTCTGAGCTGGACTTGTCTGTCACACTGAGCGATGGTGTCATCATCTGCCCGGCTGTGCGGTCCACATAGATGAAGTGCACCAGGCCAGGAAAGTCCTCCAGGTATGTAGGGTGGGTTAAGGGTGTCCAACAACTTTTGTGCCCTTCCTGGACAGCCCCCGAACCTTGAGGAAACCACCTTATCCCATCACACTCCTCCCCTTAAGCGTGGTGCTGGGGGAATAGGGTCCCACTCCCACCTCTGTTACCCCCTGGGGGACCCCTCCTTGCTGGGCTGGGTTCCCTGCTGCAGGAACGGGTATGACACCATGGTGATATTGCGCCTGCTCTTTACCAGCAGAAAGTCCCGCCAGTCCAGCAGCTTCTCCCTGCAGAGAAGAGTCGTGGTGAGAGGCTGGCATCCCACAGTATGTATAGGGCAGCCCTCTGAGGATGCCAGTCACCCCTAGGTACTCACCTCATCAGCTTCTGGGCACGATCCCGCAGCCCCTGGGTCAGGCTGTGGCTGGTGGAGGACAGGAAGAGCTGGCGGTACACAGAGCAGAGCTGCCGCTTCACGTTGGCCACTGCCTGCAGTAGCCTGAGCCAGGAGACACAGATGGTGCTGAGTGTGACTCCTGAGTCTCTGGTGCTGCAGGGACAGCCATGCCACCCCCTGGGTTGGGAAACATCCCCACCTGCCCCAGAGACTTTCTCTGGCCACCCCATACTCACTCCAGGGAGCTCCCAGGCTCGCCCCGGGAAAATATCTTGTTCTTGAAGTCCACCCAGGAGTTCTGCAACTAAAGAGAGACAGGGCTCAGTGTCAGGCTGTGGGGACAGCAGGACAGGATCCTTGCATCCCCACTCCCACCTGGATATCCTGCCCACTCAGCTTCTTCACAAACTTGTCCATGCGCTGCCGCAGCTCTGCCAGGAATGGGTAGGAGCGTGGGGCTCCTGCCTCCGGCCCCTCTTCCAGCTTCCTTTCCAGAACCAAGAAACCATCCAACAGCTGGTACAAGGTGACAGCCACCTGGGTTGTGGGGCCCTGCCAGGGAGAGGAGAGGTGGATCAGCCAGGACCCAACCTAACATTGCTTCGCTTACCTTAGAGGCAGCTCACCTTGGTCAGGAGGACAAGGGAGATGCCTGGCCAGAGCGGGAGGCAGTGCATGGTGTGTGGCAGCAAGGGGCAGTAACCTTCCCGCAGGCTGGCATCCAGAAAGATCCTTCTGGGGTTTGAAGCTTCAGGGAACAGAGGCCCCAGGGTCTGGAGCAAGTCCTCTGCCATCTGGAGAGAGAGGGGAGATGCTCAACCCTCCACGGTGACAAGACAGGCTGCAGTGGCCCAGGACACTCTGGACGGACAAGCAATGTCCTGAAAGCTGCAACCAAGCCAAACTGAACCAGAAGAGCTGGAAGGGCCATATGGAAAAAGATCAGCAGTGAGGGTAGTGTTCAAGGACTCAAAAAAGGCAGCAGATTGAGGGGAAGACATTTCCAAAGACACAGGTTGCAAATGTCTTAGGAAAAGGAAAAGGAAACTTGTCCAGCACTTGCTTGCAGAGCTGAAGAGGGAAGCAGCCCAGAAAGCCCAGAGGCAGCAGAGGAAGACACCAGACTTCTCTGAGGCAGCCCAGGCCCCTCTGTGCTGACAGCTCTGGGCAGGGAGAGCAATGGCCCAGAGGAAGCCTTCACATGGTTACACCCAACATGGCAGATGTGGGGTGCATCCCCAGAGCCTGGGGCACCCGCAGCTGCAAAGAGCACCAGAACAGGCTGAGGTGTGGAGCTGCAAGAAATGGCGGGACCCTTCACTCACCTGGACGTCTGCAGCGTCTGCCTCCCCAGTGCTCAGTATCTCAGCACCCTCCGACCAGCTCTCACTGCCTGCAGGGAGCATAGCAGGTCACCTTCCCTGCCTCTGGAAGCTCCACAGGGCTGGGGGCATGGGGCAGGGCTGCTGCCCGGCTGGCACTCACCCGTGCTGTGCCTGCCTGGCGAGGGCTCAGGCGTGTAGTAAACCTCAGACATGGAGAGATCATCTGTGTCCTGCCAGCGAGAACAGCTGGGTCAGCTATGGGAACGACTTAGGGAGCCCAGCCAGCATCTCACCCTGCAGCTCCTGATCCCAGGGACTCACGTGGTCATCAGAGTCCTTCTCCACAGCTCCATGGGAGCCAGGGCCACTAACAGGGATGCTCTCGCTTCTCCTGGGTCCCTGGGGGGGCACCTTCCCCGTTGTAGGCTTCCAAAAAGAGGGGAAAAAATAAAGCCCTGGCTGCCAAGGCATCACTTGCTGGGACACCCTGACCCACTGCCCCCCACACCCTGCTCTGGAGCACCTGGGGACCAAGTTCCTCCTCGGCGCTCTGGCTGGGGTACAGGTCCTGCACCAGGAGGATGAGGATGAGCAGGTCGGCAGGGCGGATGGAGCTAGCATTGCGGCTGCAGGCCAGAGAAGGGATGGGTTGGTCAGGAGGGTGAGGGGATGCCCCAGGGAGGGTGGTGGAGCTGGGGCCAGGCTTACCTTGAGTAAAAGGCCAGCAGCTTGGTGTGCACCAGGAGGAAGGCATGGCCCACCTCGTCCCCACCACGCTCGGAGCTGGCATTGATGTGCTGCACCACCTGCCGCTCCAAGAACTCGATGCATTGCTCACACAGCTGAGGGTGAATCAGACGCTCCACAGCCTGGGGTGCAGGTTGGGGGGAAGGCTGCTGAGCCCCCCCAGACCCAGCCACACAGTCCCGGGAGCAGGTTTGAGCTTCCACTGATCCAGGGAGCTGCTCCAAATCCCTGGCCCAGAGCCCTTCCCCACATCCCGGGACTCTGCACAGCCTCACACCACTGGGATGCCCAAAGGCAAGGGACAACCTGGGGCACGGTACCTCTACCGCAAAGCTCTGGTCCTCTTCCCGCAGCTGGCTGTAGGTCTCCAGCAGGCCCCGCAGCAGGCTCCAGACACGCTCCCGCTGCTCCGAATCAGCCGGTCGCAACCTACAACAGCCACAGAGTGCAAGCTGAGAGGCAGCCATCACCTTCCCGGCTTGGGGGGGAAACCCAAATCCCAGCTGCAGCCCCGCAGGCAGAGGGTCCTGCTGCCAAGGGAGGTCCCAGCTTGCAAATACCCACTCCCCTCAGCCCAGGGCTGCACGAAGGCACTGCCTGGCAGCTGCCCCAGCACCCAGGAGTGCCGGGCTGTGCCAGCCGGCCGTGCCCACTCACTCCTTGCGTATCAGGTGGGAGTCGAGTGTGATGAGGCCGCAGTGAACCTCCACCAAGCGCCGCAGCACGAAGAGTGTCCGGCGCAGGTCGTCCTCGCTCTCTGTCCCGTCACCATTCACCGCGATGTACAGGCAGTCCCCAAACTACAATCGGCAGCAGGGTCAGGCGAGGGCCGGCCGGAGCATCCCGGTCCCCGGTGCCAGCCCCTACCATGTGCAGAACGTGGAGGTGCCGCCCCTGCTCAGTCGCGAAGGAGGTGTAGGTGTCGCCGAGCTTCTCCAGCAGCGCCGTGCAGGAGATGATGAGGGGGGCGAAGAGGGTGTTGAGGCTGTCCTCCAGCGCCGGGCCCTGGGGCACACGCTCCCGGGTCAGCGCCCACGCGTGACCGTGCACCGCGCACCCCTTCCCCACACCCTGGCCGCCCCCTCCCGCCCCACCTGCCCAGCGTGGGGCGGCCGCAGCCGGCGGAGGAAGGCAGCATCAGCCCAGTAGAAGAGCAGCTCGGCCGCGGTGCTGGCGATCAGGACGCAGCGCATGGCCCGGTCCGGGGCAGCAGCGGCGGTGGCGGACTCCGGCACCGCTNGCACCCCCGGCCCCGGCCCCGGCCCGTGGCGGACAGAAGACGCCGGCGCGGTTGACAGCCCAACTTTATTACGCCTCCGGTAGCGCCTCGGCGTGTCCCGGCTGCTCCTGCCCGCGACACCGCCCCTCTCCCGGGCAGGACGCACTCACGAACCGGGAGCACCGGGCCTACCCGCCGGCCCCGCCTCCCACCGCTCCGCTCCGGGCCCTATAATTTAATCATCCACATTTCCAGCAGCGGACCCTCGAGCCCCGCCCGCCCGGGGCGGACCCCGGCGCCCCCTCTCTCGACCCGCCCTGCCCGTAGCATCCCCGCTCTGGTCCCGGCCGGGCAGGCGGCAGCAGAGGGAGCTGCTTCCATGCGCTTGACGCGCCGGCAGCGCGGTCCGCCGCCCGGGAACATGCAGAGAGAAGCGGGGCCCGGCAGCCGGAGGGGTCCCCTCGAGGAGTAGCGGAGCTGGGGGTGCGGGGAGGTGCCAGGGCTCAGCAGCCCAGCAGCCAGCGGGCACTGGACCCTGGGTGCACCTCGCAGCTTTGTGGGGCGGATTGCAGCAGCTCCTGCAAATTTGCTGCCCTGCCGCTCCGGGGGGATGGTGGCCAGGGCCAAGCAAAGCTCTGCGGTCACAGGGTGGGAGAGGGTGCCAAGCTGGAGGGAATCCAGGGTGCAAGAACGAGGGCACAGCGCAGTGCCCGCCCGACGTGGCCCTGCTGCGAGGCTGTGTGGGCTACCAGGCATGTCCTGGGGAGGGCATGGGGCAGGAGTGGGGCTGGCAGGTCCATCCTGGGCCGTGGCTATCGGTACCGGCAGGCCAGTGCGTTCACATTCTTCACCACGTAGAAACTCATGGTCAGCGGGGGAATGACCAAAGTGCGGCCAGCCCGCAGCGGACGAGGCTTTAGCTCGGGGAGGGTCCCATCGTCCACCATGGCCAGCGGCTGCCCGTTGAGCTGAACCGACCTGTGAGACCAGGAGAGGGTCAGGGTGGTGGCATTGAGGACAGGGCAGTGGTGGCAGCCCCAGCCACCAGCATCCCACTTACTTGGAATGAAGCCCATCCTTGCCATAGGGCTGCAGCAGGTACTGGTGGACGATCTTATCCCGCAGCGTTCCTGCCAGCTTGATTTTCTTTCGGGAGCGATGCAGGTTGATGATGTAAAGGGTGATGGACCCACGGACATAATTGTGGCTGCAAATGGGAGAATGTGAGCTGAGGGGTGCATTGGCATATGCCCCAGGACTGTCACCTCCAAGGAGTGATTTGGGGGTCTCTGTAAGAACTGGCCTCATGCAGCCAACCAGAGTGGACATCACCATCCAGGCTGCCCCACTGCTGGGAGATAACATCTCCCTATTATGAAGCCCAGCTCTACAATGACACTTTTCCAATCTAGCCTCCACCTCCTCAGCCAGAGCTGGCACAGCTCAAGGAGGTGCCATGCCAGTGTCTGGAGCTCAGGGTGGTGGTCCCAGGGCAGCCTCCCCGGGGCTTCACAAGGAGGAGGCTGAGAACGGAGAGGAGCTCTGTGCACAAGTGGCGTCTGCCTTTGCTGCCCCGGGCACCTAACTGACAGGTCCAGACACTGATCCTCTATCCCTGCCTAATCAGGCAGCCCCAAACAAAAGCTATGAAGCACTTTGCACCTGTCAGTTACTGGACAAGGTTTCCTACCGAGCTGGAGGCATGTTGAAAGCATCTGGACTGTGTAAAGAAACAGACTCTCCTCCTCCACAATAGCAACTTGTGTCTGCAGAGGAGGTGGCCGCCCCCCCCCCCAGCTTGCTGGGGCGCTTTCAAAGACCTTATCAGAGAAACAATAACCAGGCCGGGCTCGCCGGCAGCACGGCCGGCGAGTAACCCGACCGACTGGGGCCCCCTCTGTGAAATCCACTCCCTTGATGTCTGCTGCTGGGGCTGTCTGGCGACCACAGCCCCGGCCCTGGTCAGCCCCGTTCCCAGGCACGGGCTTGCCATGACTTTCATCGGAGGCATCACCACTGCTACAGCAGCCAGAACAGTGCCCGAGCAAGTTCCCTGGGAAGTCAACATGCCTTGCTGGAGCCCAACCCTGGGCTTCTGCCCCAGCATGTCCTCAGTGGTCCCATCTCTTGGGGGTCCTGCTTATTCCCCCACTGCAGCCCCCAGCCTCCCTCACGCCACTTACTTGTGGTAGCTGGTGCAGTGGGCGTAAATGCGGAGCTTGTCGCGAATGACCCTGCCGGGCCGGGGTTTCCTCTGGAGACCGGCCACGTGGATTGCCAGCACCTTGGGACCGATCAGGCGCTTGTAGAGCAGGGACAGCCAGTAGTCCTGGGGGACAGAGGGGACAGTCAGCAGCACAACAGTCCCCCCGACTCACAGTGGTGGGGAAAGGAGAGCCTGGCTTCCCTGCTTACAACCTAGCAAAATTTTGGCTGTTGGGGTGAAAATGTTCATGTGCCAAATGTCCGTCTTGGGGTGAGCTTTGTGCAGTCCAAGCCAAAATGGCATTGCTGTTTCCAGAAAAGGGATTAAGGGAGGAATATATCATGCTGCCCACACTGAGAGACATTGACACCTTTTGAAGGAGCTCAGCTTTAGGCATGGGGAGCAGCATGGATGCCCTCACATGTTCCCACATGCAGCCATGACATGGACCTGTGCACCAGCTCCAGCTGAGGCACATGGGATGGTGATGCCTCTGAAGCAGGCAGGTCATCCTCTAGCCCACTCTCTACACAGGGCTAGAGCACACAGACCTCTCCCGTGCTCTCCAGCTCTGTTCATGGCATCCTGGCTTTGGTGACAGCTGAAGGGTGCTCCAATTCCCAGAGGTATTTCTCCTCTTTACTTCCTCCCATGGAGTTAAACATCCATGAACATAGCATGGGGAAGCCAGGCACTCAAAAAATTGGAAATGTTCAGCCCCTGAGCACATGCATTAATGATGCAGCCTTTAATTACATCACCACATACTACTTTTTCCCGCAGGGCACAGCCTTCCTTGGCACACAGGATGGGCCCCAAGCCCCAGGGAGGGAGGTGAGGCTGTGCGGTGACGGAGGCTGCTGCCGGCAGGGCCCCCCACTCATCCACTGCAGAAGCTGGGAGGTGTGTGGTAAAAGAAGCAGGGTTGTGGGAAGGGAAAGGGCAAGCTCAGGCGTTCTCCTGCCATTCTGCAGGACAGGGCTCTGGCCCTGCTGCTGCTCTGGGTACCCTGGGTGATGTTGGGGAGACAGAGCCTCTCCTGCTGCTTCTCTGGGTGCTGCCCATGGGTGCGCTGGGCACTGCCCAGATGCTGAGGCACCTTTGCACACATGAGCACTCTGGACTGCTCCAAAGGGACCATGTGACCCAGGGCAGTTGGGATGATCTCTCATCCCCATCAGAAATGTTCAACACCCAGCAGTGATGTTCATGCTGGCACCAGGGACTGCTCTGCCTGGCAGTGCCTGACCTGCACAGTGAGGAGGTCTGCTGATGTGGAAAGGGGTCCAGATCAAGCATCCCATGGCTCTACACACTGCCTGAGGGATTAGAAAAGCTCTGTGTGGTCTGTCACCCCAGAGGGGTGTTGGGGGGGAATGAGGTCTCCAGGGTCCCAGGCTACAGGGCAGGACAGGCAGGTGGAAGTGCTGATTCCTCATACAAGTACAGGCATCCATCCTGTGAATGGGAAGCCCTCGCACAGCCCCCAGTTAGCATGCATTTTGGATGAAGATGCCAGCAGATGAAACACAGAGCAGTGCTGCAGCAGCAACTGGCACAGGGTGAATACCCACCAGCCAGACCAGACTGCTGGCATCATCCTCTCTCCAGCCCAGCTCAGCAGAAGCTGACCTGTTCCAGCAGCCCTAGGCTGGCCTGGAAAAGGGAGATCCAAACCCACTTCCCACTTTCTGGGTAAGCTTTTGCCACAGTGCTGGAGGAAAAGCTGCCTAGTGCTCTCCTCTCGCTGCTCCCATCCAAAACCATGGGGCTTTGTGCCACACCAGCCTGCTAACAGCTTCCCCTGCAAACCCTGGGTCCCAGAAGAGATGTAAGGGTGAAGGGAGAGGCCAGCGCACCCTGAGAAGGCTCAGCCCATGTGGCTGAAGGTCCCGAGGCAGACGAGCTCAATACCTCAGACGTGCCATCACCAAGGTGCATGCTGCCATCCCTGTCCCTGCTGGCTGGCAGCACTGCCCCACACCCTGGGGATGTCCCTGCCTGCACCATGCTGCAGGGGCTGTGCCAGCCCTCCCTGCCATGCGAAGCTGTGTCAGCCCACCCTACTTGGGCTCACAGCAGGCAGGAGAAGCAGTGCCCAGCACGCTGCCGGCTCCCCAGTAGGCCACGCTGATTAGCAGGCATCATTACATGAGTAATTACTTGAGTTTATGGCAAGGCCAAAGGTGAGCTCAGATTGCAGTGTTTAGCCCCACAGCCAGTTAAAAATAAATGAGTTCAGTGTCCTGAGCTACCTGTCCGCTCAGGCTTTTAGGTCCTTCTAGCAGCTCCCCTGGGGTTTCTCACCTCCTCCCCATATTTCCCCTGATGAGATGCTGCTTTCACCCACAAGTTATGGGGGCAATAGAGGCCAGAGACTTTGTGGCCACCCTCAAAATTTCCATATGAGTCTTAAGTGCTGTTCTGCAGGGGGGCTTGCAATAGCCTTGTCACGATGAGAAGCTGGTACCAGCAGCTCCAGCCTCCAGCTGAGCACCTGTCCCTCCAGGCAGGGTGGTCCTTGGGGATTTGTTGCTGTGACAACAGTGTCCAGGCTCAGCAGTAGCAAGGTGTGCAATATGGGGGTGCAGAGCAACCTGCTCTGGTTGCTGCCAAATCTCATATTCCAGCATGCACTCTTCTCAAGGGTGCTCAAATAAACCCTGCTCCCCTGTAGAGCTGGGGAAGCTGAGCTTGGGCCTCCTGCCATGGTGGCCCACAGACAGAGCTGTGCCATTCAGCATCTCCTGGGATGGGCAAAAGGACAGATACTTGTCTCTGGGAAGCATTGGCCACATTTCGTGAGCTTCTGATCTAGCTAAGGGTACACAGCTTTTCTGAGAAAAGCCATGCAGATGCCATGAGACAGGTAAGGTAGTCAACAGGGATGCAGGGTGAGCTGTTCTGCAAAATGTAGAATGACCACATCTGAACGTGCAGTATTTTGGTGCAGAAAATGTCCCCAGAGCAGTGCAGGGACTGACCTCTCCCTCCAGCATCTGCAGGAGATGAGGTGAGAACAGTGATTTTACCTTGACTTGCTGGGAAGGATAGCTCTGGAGTCTCCATTTGAGAAGGATGTGGAAATACCAAAGAGAGTTCAAAGGAGGGCCAGAAAAGTGACCCAGAGCTGGAAAAGGAGCCATCAGCACCAGCCTTGAGGCACTCAAGCTCTGCAGCTTACTGCAGGGAAGCTCTGAAGACAGCTGCAGCTTTTCGCGTCATTGAAAGCCTGCTGGCGGCAGGGGGCAAAATCATGTTACGTTCAATAAATTACCAGGAGCTGGTGACACCGAGCATTTGGATGATGAATTACACACACACCTAGCATGACGGAGACAAACCCACCAGCTGTGGGCACTTCCCTCACCTGGGTTGGTGCTCTGAGGCTGCTCCTACCACTGGCATGAGTGAACCCCAGTTAAAATCACACCGGGGCTGCTGGGCACCTGCAGCTACTGACTCTATTCAAATGGTAACCAGCTTGGGAAGCAGCTGCTCTTGAAACCCAGCTTGGCTACAGCCAGGGTGGCTTTTCCACCGAACGGTGACCTCTTCCTGGAATCCTGACACTCCCTCCCATATGGCAGACCCTGTGTGCATGTGGCCCCCAGGCTGGCAGCACCCACATGCCCCTTGCAAAAACAAATGCCTGACTTGCAGTGTGGTGCTGGGCATCCTGGCAGAGGTGGCCCCAGCAATGTCCAGGGAGATGCATGGCTTCAACCAGTGCAACCACAGAAAGGACTTGGATTTTGGAGTCATGGAGGGATCCCTTTGTGAGGTTGAGCCAGAAATACAGTTATAGTAGTAAAGGAGGAGGAGTAGACAGGAATCTGGTCTGCTTCCTCTGGGACTCAAGGGAGCTTTCTTGCTTTAATTACTTTGCAGACCCATTAAGCAGTGCTGCCATTGCAGCCCTCAGAGCTGCAGGTGAGGAGCACCTGAAGGCAGAGCTGTTCCGTGCCTCAGGAGGTCTCCTGGCTGAGACCCCTGATTTATGGGCAGAAGGGCACTTGTCTCAAGTGAGCTGATGTGCAGAGCTCAGACCAGCTACATCTTCTGAACTCCATGGGGCCAGACTCACAAGCTCTCTGTTAGACAGGGAAAGCCCTGAGGGTTCCACTCAATCTCTTTGTACATTTTAATTCATTGCACAAGCTTTCAGAGACTTCAGCTTTTGGAAACAAGGCTGATTAGGCAGACTTTCAGTCTCCAGAGCTATCAGGAAAGGCGCAGAAGTTTATCTCCACATTCTCTCCTAGAGGCAGCAAAGCAGCTTTACAGCCCACCTGAGTTTGTTCAGCTCTGTGTTGAGAAGACACTGCCATAACCAGAACACCAGAGTAATGAGCCACAGCCCTCTGGTCTCCCAGGGGCTGTAACTTGCAAAGGCAGCTGAACTTCACCTGAGCAGGCTGCTGACCCCACGGTGCATAGCCTCCCCTGCCTGTGGCCACAGGGACATGGCTCTGTGTCCCCATGTCACCGTCAGTTGGCTGCTGTCTGCCTCTTCCTCTTCCTTCTTCTCTTCTGAAGCTGCCAAAGCTCTTCCTCTGTCCCTCTGCCACACTCGAGTTTCAACAGTCTGTTGCAGATTGCTCCATTCCTGCACCTTCATCTGCGTTTTTCCACAGTCCAAGTAACCCGTATGGAGAGAAGAGCTGGCTGGTCTGCCTTCCTGAACATCACAGGATAGAGAGCTTTGCTCTTTTATCCCTCTGTTGAGCCTGATGGCTCGTTTTTGGCAAAAGCATCTTTCAGAAAAGTAGTGATTGTGGCTGTGAGGGCTTGGAGGGACAGAGAAGCCACCACTTCCCAGGGAGCCTGTTCCAGCAGTTAAACATCCGCACTGTTAACAATCCCACTCCTTATTTTCCGCTTGAATTTGTCTGACTTCAGCTTCCAACCAGTGGTTCTTGTTCTTTCTTTTTCCACTAGATTAAAGAGATCCTCAGCATCCAAAGCTTTCTCCCTGTGGAGGTTCTTACATCCTGTTCAAGCCACGGCTGGTTGTTCTTTCAGCAAGGCTGGACTGATTCCGCTCTTAACATTATCCCTGAGTTTTATGTGCTTCTTGGGCTGTGGGATTTTGAGGCTTTCTCACCCAAATCCTGTGCAAAGTCCTGTGACAAGCAGAGCAGGGTAGAGCCTCTCCCCAAAGGGAACATTTGCTGAAGTCCAAAAGATCAGCTCCAGGACCGGGCACCGATGCTGTCCTCATGAGCTCGCATCCTCAGGGACATGAGTTGTGTGTGAAGGATCTGAAGAGCCGAGGACTTAGTGAGCAGTCTCCTACAATATTTGCTGCCATATTGGGGGAATCTGTATGTGTGCCTTGAGCACCACAGGGGAAGCTCCAGAGAGGGTCTATGAATGGGGAACAACACTCCTCCTAGCCCCAAATGAGGGCCAGGGCCATCATCAGGGGACGATGGGGCCACAATGCAGAGAGATGCTGGAGTGAAGAGGCCCCTTGCCTCTTCCTCTGCTTTGCCCACACAGCCCTGCTCCACTTGGGCAGGACAGACCTTGCTTTCATCCAGGCACCTGCACTTATGAAAGGATTGACCAATGTTGTCCAATTCCTTTCTTACTTAGCCTTGGTCCCTGCAGGTGCCCAGCACCAGTCCCCTGAAGGTGCTGATATCTCCATCTGGGATTCCGTTGCTTTCACTGTGCTGATCTTCTTCCCTCCTGCCCTAACAGCTGCAAATGCCTTATCTCACACCACTCTTCCCTACATCGCCTTCTGCCTTCACATCTTCCTGGCAGCTTTCTCTGCTGACAAACAGTCTACAGCTGAAGCGTGACATGAGGGGCTGTCAGTCCCACACCCCAGTGTCTTTCAGCTAAGGAGAGAGAGGAGAGGAGGCAAGGGAGGACAACGGCTCCATTAGCCAGGGCAAGAGCAGCTCTGTAGAGCGGAACAGTTGCTGCTGTGGCTGTGTTGTTGTGCACCCTGTGTGCTTATGGGGCTGGCTCCTGTCTGGCCCTGAGGACTGAGTATCTACTTGTGGTTAGGGAAAGGAAACCAGGTCATGTTTTACAACAGCTCTGCAATAAGTCCCAAAGAGCAGCATGTGGAGACAGTCAGGAGAGTCTCCCCCATCCCAAGTAACCAACTAACGTGTGTGCTCCCATGAGCTCAAAGAGCAGCATTCTCATTCACTGGTGCCAGCAGCACCACAAGCTCTGTGTTTGGGCTGAGCATCAGCTGTTCATCCTACAGCCCAGGGTTTCCCCCAGCTGTGCCAGCAGCACAACCCACCAAGACTTTGATGAGCATCATGTCTCCTCAGCCTTTGAGCCACAGACCCTTTGATCAGCCCCTCTTCCTTGTCTCTGTCTCTTCTGCTCTTTTCTGCATCCTGGAGAAAGACCAAACACTGATATTAAGGCAAAATTCCTGCTGTGGGTGTGGCAGACACAGGAATTGTTGCCAGGCACCAGTGGCACCAAGGGGACAGCTTGCCCAGGCACTGGGAAAGTGGTGAGGGGGAAGTGGTCCCTGCCTACCACTGCCCTTCGCAAGCTGGGCCCCAGCCACAGGTCTCCACTTTCCTGGGGAGCTGAGCAGATTGAGGGACAGACAAACCTCTCTTTTGTCATCACCTCTCCCTAACAGGGTCCAGGAGATGGATGTTGCAGGAAGGAGCAGAGCTGCTGGATCAGAGGGCTTGGAAACCAAATGCAACTTCTTTGCTGTCTTCTGTTCTTCTGCTGCTTTTCACCATAATGCTACTCCCATCTGCTCTGTCGGCAAGCAACAACCCACCCTGGGAAGCACTTTGCTGTCCCACCTCCTCCACAGCCTCAGGATGGCTCTGTCACCAAGTGGGCAGGTCTGTTGCTAGCACGGTGACGCTCAGAAATGTGGGCAGTGGCTGTTTCCATTCTTCCAAGTACAAGCTGCTGCGGTCCGACTCCGATGGAGTGTCTCTGCCCCAGTCTCTGGTGCAGAAGGAGCAGCCTGATTCCAGGTCTGCACATGTCCTGCAGCTCTGGTGGGTGGGTGCCAGAGCTGTTAGCCATAGCATGGCTTTGATGCATCTGAGAATCCAAGCATATGCACTTCAGAGACTTTTTTTTTTGGTGCACTAAGAGAAAAAGGCCCCTTAACCTACTGTGACAGCAAGCAAGAGTTTAGGCACTTTAAATCTGTCTCCTTGTTCCCAGATCAAAAGAGCCTCAGAGCAGACTTATGAGCTCCTGGAAGGCTGAATGCAGTGAGGGTGCAAAGAGCAGAGGATGTCGCTGCCCTCAAGACATGATCTTGGTTGAAAGGACAAGGCAGTGGAGGGGACCAATGAAGCAGGCTCAGACCTGCTTCACGTGCTTGTGCCAAGGCTGGCTGGGAGATTACTACAGGGCATCATTTGTACTCTGCCCTTCAGTGAGCCATGGTCTGGCTTGACATCTCCTTTTCCCCATGCACACCTGAACAGCCCGGGACTTCATCTCTTCCTTGGAGCCATAGCGGACGTTCCATACAAGGAGTTCCTGCCTGTCCTTGCCTTTCCAGTCCCTCCCCCATCTGCAGGCATTGCTCCTGCCAGCACCAGCGCTCCAGCGTGCGGGGCAGATGGAGGTGCCAGACGCCCGCAGAGCAGATTTATGGTCATCAGGAACAGTTTCCATGTGTGTGCAAGCGCCATTGGACCCACTCCCTCTCCCCACCCTTTGTTGCTCCCAGGCTTGGGGCCATGCCTCTGACTCTGCCTGCGTGGCACATGGCACACCATGGTCCAACCCGGCCACCTTCTCCACAACAGTGACCTCGAAGCCGAGGGTCCCCACCAGAGGAACAGCCGCTGCAGTCCTACCCCTGTCAGCCCGGCCGGCTGCGTGTGCGCAGCGTGGTGACTCAGGGCTGGGCGTGCAGATGGGCTGGCGCAGCAGCGGGGCTGAATTCCCCCGGCCCCGCAGCCAGCTGGCCGGGCTCGGCAATGGGAGCCTGAGTGCTTGAAGGAAAGCTCTGTGCGCTTCCCTATGGATACCAGGTCTCCTCTTCGCCTCTGGACACTACCCAGCCCAGCAGCTGGGCAGCCATTAGGCGAACGGACGGCAGGGTGGGGATGGGTGCAGGTGGGCGAGGACCTGGCCCCTGCAGCCTTGGCCTGGGGAGGGCCCCCTCCCATGCAGTGCAGGGGTGGGAGAGGCACCGTCTGGAGCGAGGGCTGGGACCTCCAGCTGCAATTAGCTGCACCTCCGGCCAAGCCAGCTCAGCTAATGAGCGCACCGGGGAGCGTGTACGTGCGGCAGGCGGGAGCATGGCCGGGGTCCTGCTCCCGCCCCTGGCACCCATCATGACACATTGCCGGTGGGCCCCTTGCCTCTGTGCACCCCGAGACCAGGCGCCCAGCCTGTGCCCTGCTGGGGAAGTTTTCAGGATGTGTGTGGCAAGCGCCATAGGTACCAAATCACCAGGTGCAACCCAAGAGTACAGTTTGAACCACTGCTTCACCCTAGGGACCCCAATGGATGCTGGGGATGGCAGCAAACTGGCACTGAGCTTGATCGCAACGAAAATTTTCTGAAAGCCCAGGTTGGCAGGGGATGGAATGCTAAGGACAGACCTGATCCAAGCCCAGGGTCCTCCCTCCTCCAGGACAGCCAGTAACTTTCTCATTGAGTTCCTCAGTGCCTTTGGACTAAGCACAGGAGGTGAAAAATCACCTGCAGCATTCAAGCATCCGACTACTGCACCATCAGGCACAGACCTCTGCACGGCTATGATGCTTTCCCAAGGACACCATCAATTCACAGGCAATATCATATTGTCTTCTGCTACCACAGCTGAACAGGCAGCCCCTGATGTCACTGCACCCTGTGATGTCTCTGGGCCTGTCACATGCTGTATATGAAACATACACAGAAAGGAAGTTTTAGCATCTAACTAACTCAGGAGAACCAAGTATCTCACCATTCACAGTCTTTAGGGGAAGGTCCAAGAGAAGCCACATCTATCAGGAAATGGAAGTCTGGATTTCAGCTTTGGCTTTTCCATGGGTTTCAGCTTTGGCTTTTCCATGAGGTGTGTGTTGTTTGAGCTCTGCCTAGAAATATGCCCAAGTTTTTCCATGCATAAATGCATTAAGGGAGCAGAAATCACTACCAAGGATGGATAAAAAAGTGGCGAGTGCCACATGGAAGAGCATTCAGAAAGGTCTTTAACATTCTGTAACAGACCGAAGAGAAAGCTCACACCTACCTGTGAGGCTCTCCAGTGAAATAAATGTGCTGAATCCCTCTGGACTGTTTCAGAGAGATATCAAGGAAAGAGAGATGGAGTATGTACACTGCGTGCCTGAAATGAACCTAGAGCTACTAAATGCCAGAGCAGCATTTTAAAAGCACTGCCCTGTGAAGGGTGAATATCAGTGTTGCTTCTGCCCTCCTTTCTTCTGTTCCTCACACCCACACACATGTACAGATGAGTTTAGGTGCAGGCAGGCAGACTGACATACCTACAAGAGGCTTTATTTGAAGGGCTTCTCAAGCACAAGCCATGACTATTATACAGCTGGCTGCCCCAATCACTCAGGAAGAAAAAGGACTCCAATCATACATGAAAAAGTTATTTCAAAAATAACAAGGCATTAAAACACTTAAGCTCAGTTGCACTAAGGTTGGCTGGAGCATTTCTGTTCCCCAGTCTGATCACATTTGTGACAAGGCCAGGGAACCTCATGTCACACAGTTTCCCCTGCTTTGCTCCCCATTAGTCCAGCAAGAGAAATCCATTTTCTCAGATCTGCACCTGAAAGAAGGCTCAGAGAGACAGCCTCGCCTTCCCCCCACACAGGTCCCATCCCTTGCATGGGTTGATGGCACCACCTCTGAGGAGAGGGTGGGTGGGCAAATCTGGCAGCCAGGGTGGGTACTCAGAGCTGCTCTTTCATGGGTAGAGGATCTGGATAGGGGTGCAAAGGCCATGCCCCTTGCAAGCCGCAGGAAGCCACAAGACACTGCTTGGCTTGTGAGCCAGCTGTGTGCGGAAAGCCCAGCAGAGAACTAAGCATCTCCCTAACTTCACCATGAGGCTGCAGTGCCCCTCGGCCACACTGCTGCCACCTGAGATCATTTTCCAGCAGCCAGGCTGCATTGCACCAGCAAGCCACCACATCATAAAGCCAGCTTAAACCTCTGCTTTCAAGGTCTCACTGAAGCCCTTCCTGCAAGCAGCTATTCCCAGCTGCTCTTTTGTTTGCCACCAAAATGGCCAGAGTTCACAAATTTATTTTCAATCCAAGGCTAACCTTCAGGAAACACGGAGCAAGTCTCACCACACTGCCTGGGTTTGCTGCCCAGCACCCATGCCCAGAGAGCAGCTGCGTCCTCTGCCCAACCAATGCCCTAGTACACCTCACTAGCTCACAGCATGGCCACAACAGCAACTATCACCCTGCTATACATAGAGTGGTGCAGTGATTTGCCTGCTCCTTCCCCTGTAGATAACAAATCCCTCCAGTGCTGCAGTCCTGGAGAAGAAGCAGAGGAAACATGGTGATTTAGAAGCTGAGACTCCCACGGTGGTGCCCACCAAGAGACACTTGTTAACTGCATTCTCTGATCCCCAACATGGCCCCCACATCACATTTTATGAGCTTTCTTATGCTGTCTGCTGTAGCACGCTCTAACAGAGACAGTATTAACATGAGCAAGACCAGCAGCATATGAGGGGCCCAACTGAAGGACAGGGAGGAGGGCTCGTGTGGCAGTAGTGCAGCGCTCATATGGTGATGGGACTACAAATCACCTGGTTTTCTATGATAAGCTCTTCACCACAAGGATGGACAGCCCTGTTTGCATCACCACACCATCCCTGGACCATGCAGGAAACTCTCCCCAGATCATGCAGCTATCTGGCACCTAAGGTCACTGCTGTAAAAGGCTCAGCTTCAGCTCAGAATCCCAAAACACATCATCCTCTTATCTGACAAGCAGGGATCAGCAGGGGCAGGGGAGGAGGTGCAAAGGCTGCTATGAGGAGCTCAGACGTGGCTCTTGGCTCCCTGAAGAGCTGCCAGCCAGAGCCATGATTGATGCTGAGGCAGTGGGGCCCTTCTCTCAGCAGGCAGGTGCCTCACGCCCAGCCAGCGCGAGGAAACCTCTTTGTGGAGGCTGCTAAGGAGCTGATTGTATTTCACAGTGCCGCGGCCCCGCGCAGGTACAGCCAGCGGCTTTCATCTCCCTGAGGGCTCCCACGGGAAAAGAGCGGCCGCTGTACCGCGGGGCAGGTCACAGTCTGGTCTCGCTGGGTTTTTTGGTGTTTGCAGCTTTCAAACCCTCCATCGGCTTGCACCTGCTCTTGGCTCTTCTATAATACAGGAGAGGAGGGAAAGGAGCTGCAGAAACACCCACTGGAGTTTGGGCAGGAACACTGTTTGGACATGGGATCAATGCTGAAGCACAAGCAAGAACAAGGAAATAGCTGTGACGCAGGTGGCATCTAACTTATTGGGAGACTTATCTTTAAAACAACAGCAAAATCCATTTTAAAGACCTCAATTTCATTTGAGTCCCAGGTTTACTTCTCTTAACTCCTCTCCTGGCTTTAATCCTGCTCCTAACTGCATGCCTGCTCCAGCAGCTCTGGGGCCACTACCCTGCTGTGCTGGAAGAGCTGGCCATGGGCCACCCGTTGCCTCTGCTGTGCCAGGACAACTGGCCATGGGCCACCTGCTGTCCCTGTGTACCAGCGGGCAGGAGCTGGATTGCACCCATCCAGCCAGAAGCAATCTGGTGGGGGCCTGATTCTTGGGGTGGAGGGTGGGGGATGTGGCTTGGCCAGGGGAATTAGCTCTTCAGAAGAAATCCATCAAGTGCTTGCCCCAGGCTGATCCATCTCAAAGAAAGTTCAAAGTCCCCCAGGCTCATCCCAGCCTGGGGCCCCAGAGCTGGCAGGTACATTTGCTGGAGGGGTGCATGCAAGAGCAGCCCAGGATGCTCCAGGAGATAGTTAGAGCATCACAGGCAGGGGACCATGCTCTCCTGATCACTGGTTTGCTCTTCAGAGCCACCCACCAGGCCATGATGGGGGGGTTAGCAAAGACCTCACGTCACCAATGCCTCTGGCATCCTCTCCCAAGGCTCAGGGATGGTGTTGGAGGGATGCTGTTTTCATCATCTGAGTAGGTAGAGCTGACCAAGATGCAGCTCCCTCAGCCTCTGGCCCCTTGAAGCTGCCCCCTAAGATCCCAGCACAGCGCCAAAGGCAGGTTCACAGTAGCACAGATCTCCAGCCTGCCTGCAGTGTCTGCTGGGTCATGGACCCATAAATCCCTTCCAAGGGAGATGCAGAGCACCCAGCCACTCTGCCAGGCTCTCCTCTTTTGAGTGTATTTAATAGCTCCCCTTGCCCAGGAAGGAAATCTGCTACTTTTAACAGGGTTTTTCATGTGGTTTCTTTATCAGCACCGTGTGTGTGCTGGGAGTTCCCCCCTCCCCAGACATTTTTGAGGAGTGAAGGATGCTATGGGGCACTGGTGAGGACGGCTGCTCCCTGTGAAGCTGGGAATGCCCTTCAAATGCCCCTCACCTCAGTTTCTAGAGATCTGAAGTTGAGTGCTGAGGATCCAGCCTGGCTTTCTCCAGGCCAGCTCACCACTAGTGATCCAGCTGCTCACCCCATGCCACGTGTGATGGTCCTGCCACATCCCTCCTTTCCTCCCTCTGACTCCACAGTCTCCTCTGGCACCCCTCAGCAGCACCAGCCTCCCTCCTGTGATACCGACCCTGGGCACTAGATGAAGTTTCAGCTACAGAGGTGTTCCTCTCCCATCTGCTTCCAACGTGTTGCATTTGATGTGAACTAATGTCTCCTATTAACACTGCAAGAAACAGATCTGGAAAAATTCATTTTCAAGCAGAGTTCAGATAGGCCACAAGGAGACAATCTTCCTCCAAAATGAGCAGGGGTGAAGCCAGCACCAATACAACACCCCCGGGCAGACCTACCGGCAAGGGATTGAAGTTCTGGTCCACCAGGTGGTTGTGGCCATGGTCGAGGAAGGAGTGCCGCACCACCACGTCGATGCCCTGGCTGGCCAGCAAGCCCAGTGTGTTCAGCCACCTGGGGATGGAGGGAGCAGAGTCAGACCACCATGGGGGGACCCCCTGGCCCCAGTGGCACAGCTGTGCTCTGGTACACAGGAACACAGCTCTCATCCCCCCCAACTGGGCACCTGCTCCCTGCACCTGAGCTGAAGCTTTCAGATGGTTTTGCGAGCTGGGTATTAATTGTCTCCCATTATCCCTGCTCTGGCAAGCCTGCACACCTCTCCCTGCACTGTAGCCTCTGCTGTCCCAGTTGTGCCCAGCTTGCACATCCCAACACTGCACCTGAGCCCCTGTGTGCACCCCAGCACTCTGCATCCGTTCTCTCAGCAAGAGGGACTGGACCTTTGCCCAGCCTGTCTCCTCACACCCTCAGGGCAAAGTCTTCAACCCTCACAGCCTGCTACAGTCCTGATACCCTAGGCATGTCCCCATGATCACGGCCAGCTCTGAAGATCTGAACTGGGACTTAGCAGCAGGATGCCCATGCCATAGGACTGTGCCTGTGAAAAAGCCCCAGGAGCCAGAAATGGTTGTGGCTTTGAAGAAGGAGAGAAAATGGTTTCCAGAGCAGAGTCCTGCCAAGCGCTTCCTTGGGCAGGTATCCCAGGAGTGAATGCAAGCGAAGATGTGTGGCTGCAGCTTGAACCAAAAAGGCAGAGCATGAGGAGGCCCAGGTGATCCTGAGCTGCTGAGTGGAGTAAGCCTGTCAGGATGCCAATCCTGGGGTCCCAGAGCTGGTGTGCTCAGATCACACCTCTCTTCCATGCCCTTGCCATGTGAGTACACTGTGGGTACTGGTGTGTGATCCCGTGCAGCCCCCTCCTTATTCTGCTTCTCTGGGTATACCAGAGGCTGAGTCACCTACAGGAAAGCAGAGCTGAGGAGGGGTAATAGGGATGCAATGGAGAAAAGACTGGTGCTCAGTACTGAGGGGGGTACAGGTGGGTCTCTGGGCCCTCTCCCAGCTGCAATAGCTTTGCAGCACCCAATTCTGTGGGGTGGCAGTGCCCTGGCACCAGCAAGCTGGTGTAACTCACAGGAACCCAGCTGCATACGAATCGGAGAGGTTGTTCATGCCACCAGATGAGGTTGCGCCAACACCTTCCAGCCAGATCTTCTTCCCCGGTGTATACATGTTCACTACCTGCACAGGTGGCAAAAGCAACCAAAATGACTCTCATGAACCTGTGACTTAAAGCCAAGTCAGACATCTCCTCTGCTACACCCTGAGAAGGCTTTATGGAGACATTTGGTAATGGTGCTGCTGAGCAGTCAGAGACCTGGCCTTGGCATGGTCTCTAGGTAACTTCTTCATGGCTGACTGGTAGGAGACTGTTCCTCAGACTCTCCTGTTGCTGCTGCATGTCCACTACCCATCTTCTAGATCTGCTCCAAACATGCCATCCCAAATGTGCTCTCATGCTCCCAAATCCAGACCCTGCTGTTTCCCCATGATCTCCCCATGCACTAAATCCCCAGGCTGCCCTGCCACATCACCTCAACTCCCCGTGTAGGGTGTCTGCCAGCCATCAGGAGCACTCGAGCACCAATGGCTCTGTGGCATGGAAGCCCTGGAACACAAACTGGAGCCATGTGGAGGAATGGTAGGCACTTGAGAAGAAAGTAGTGGATGCCCCAGGTATGGATAGATTCAGCCCCATGCCCATGGCTGAGCAGGAACTGCTTCAGCACCCGATGGGCCCCTGACAGACAGGACATGCAGGTCCAAGCACGATGGTCACCCCTTACAAGGCTCCAGCTGGCAGTGCTGACACCTATGAGATATCAGGTGGGATGGGAGTGCTCAGATGGATGGAGCTGCCCTTCCCAGTGCGAGCAACCTCCAGCACCACATGACACCCTGTCCTCTCTCCCACAATCCCACTTCTCCAGGCCGGGCAACAAACTCCTGCGACCAGATGTCTGCAAACCTAGCAGCCCGAGGAGTACTCCGTGCAGCCTGATGGATCCTGCCCCATTAGTGAGGAGCACTGGAATGTGCTGGATGAACTGGGATCCCTCAAAGATGTTAAATGCGCCAGCTCTGGGCTGCCTCCCACTCACAGCCTGTGAGAGTTGACATCCCTGACTGAAGCCCCAGAGGTGTTGGCATCCTGCCTGTAATTATCTAAGCCCGCCACCTTCCCCCGTCAGAGAGGAAGCAATAAAACAGGCAAGTGGACAAGCCCAGCTGCTCTAATCAGCCCCGGCAGGATGCATGGACTCAAAGCCAAGCTGGAGGCTATTAGCACCCAGCGTTGTGCTTTTGCTCAGCCACACTGGCATTCCTGGGAGACCTTCCCCAGCCCTGCCCCGTGCAGCCCAAATCTTGTGAGGGTTCCCCCAGCCTGCAAGGAGGGCAGCTCCTTGCTGCCTCTGGTCTGGGGTTGGATGGAGTCCCACTCTCTTCCCAGCAGGTTCTTGACCTGCAGCAGAGGTGGGAAATGTGCCACTACTTTTGGTGGGGTATTGTACCCCCAGCGGGAGCAGGGCTGGCCAGAGCCTCTCACTTGCCCCCAGGCTGATCCCATCGGCCACCCTGCCATGCCTCCCTGAAGCAGGAGGGTCGTCTGCATGTATGGATGACTCCCAGCTTGTGACAGAGGACACAGCAAGTGGCCCCTCTCCTCCAGTTTTGCTGTGCTGACCCTCACATCCCCTTTCCAGGGCCTCTTTGAGGGCCTCTACTCATCCTAGAGTTTCTCACTGCAGGAATTACAACAGTAAGATATTGTGGTGACTGGTATGGTATGAATACCTAGACAAGACAGACAGATGGACATCTCCTCTAGTCCCTAAAGCCTCCACTGTTTACTGGGTGTTCCATATTTCTTCCAGGACTGACAACTGAGTGGACCGGTGACAGCCCTGGCCCCCGTGTCAGCCGAAGTAGGGGGACTTTAGGAAGCCTCCTCCCCTGCCCAGTTGATAGAGATATGATCTGAGTCCCCCTGCCTGGTGAGGAGCAGAGCACTTGCTGCAGGCTGCACTAGTCAGGCAGAGCCAGGGGCTCTGACACTGCACACCAGCAACAGCTGGGTTTTATAACACAGTCAAAACATGATCATCAGGGAAAAGAACCCAGTTGTTCATAATGATCATGATTCCACTAGTGAAAATCACCCTGAAAATGCAACTGTCACAGCTTTGCAAGCAACATTTTTAGACCCTATGAGTGAGTAGGACAAGGTATTGCAGCAGGAGCTCACTCCTGAGCAGACATGGCACCGGCTGTGCTTGGGATGGTTTGGCACTGCCTGGCTGCTTCCTCCTCTCCTCATTCTTGGGAGCAAATTTCAGAAAATACCCACATTACATGCTGCTCCCTTCAGGAACAGATGGATGGGAGACTCAAACCAGTTGGCTGCTTCAGAAAGGCCACCTCTGCACAGCGGTGTCTGCCCCTGTCCCGTGCATCCAGCCCACGTCCCAGCACACCCGCGCAGCCCACGCCATGCTGCAGCCCGTGCCCACCTCCCTCCCAACCCACCACACATCCCACTCCAGGGCCACACATCATTATGTCTGATCTTTCCTACTATCTCCTGCACAAGGCCTGGCTGCATTTAGGCTGGCAGCACAGCTGCTCCCAGCAGCCACCCTCCATCCCTGCCCCCTGGGAGAGAAGCAGTGCCAAGGCCAGAGCCCCGGCCATGAGGGGCTGGGAGCCGCAGGCACGGTGCCCCCTCGCCCCTTGCAGATGCTTCGCACTCACTCACTTTCTGGATTTTCCTGATCTGGTCAGAGAGCGTGTCTAACAGGCGTGTTTTCAGGAAGTCCGTCACTTTGGCCACTCGGCCATCAATGTAGTAACTGGAAGGAAAATAAGAAAACAAGGATCAGACAGCTGGGAGTAGCTCTGCCCTGAACCACGTCCTCCCATCCCACTGCTGCCCCATGCCAAGAAGCTTCCTCTGCTCTGGAGGGACCCAGTTTGCACCCTGCCCTGCCCTGGCACTCTGGCCACACCTGTGGCTGCAGATGCTTTCAGCCTCCAAAACAGGGTGTGAGGCGGATGCACCCTGAGCATCCTGCACCACAGAAACCGTAGGAAGTTTTAAACTTTCTGAACTATTGCTGGTGGAATGTCGGGAGCAGAACACCAAAGGCTGGGAGCAAAAGTCTTTGCAGCAATCTCTGCACTGATCTCACACAGACCTCATGGAAAGAGACACTCTGACATGATGTCTGTGATAGCAGTGCCTGGGCTCCATGGACAGGGAGATCTTGGGAGATCTTCAGCTCACCCAGCTTGTCCTGTCTGTACCCTGTCTTAGAACACACTGTTTTCAAAATGCAGATAAGTCAGTCAGTCCTGGGCCCACTATCATTGCTACTGGAAAAACTGCTTTTATGAGATGGCAAAACGGAAGATGCAAATCTAGTAGCTGAAACAAAGGGCCCCTTAGCCACAGGAGGACACTACACAGACACCAGAGAGAAGAAGGGTGTCAAGCAGCAAATACCTTCTGAGACACACTGGAAATTGCTGCAGTAAATACCCAGGAGGGGAGAAGGGAGGCTGCTCATGCTCCCAGCCATGAGAATAAATGCACCACTCTGCCTGGGTGGTGGGACACTCTCCATTCAATGGCTGGTCAAAGTACTGTACAGAGTCTCTTCTGGTCTGAGAAACAGAACTGCTCATGGGCATCCTGCTGCATTATCAACACTCCAGGCTAAGCCCTGATGGTGTTTCTGAGCAAGGATTAGCAACCGTGTAGTGCACAGGCTGGTGCCCTGTTCCCAGCACCGCTGCTCCTTCCTTGCTCGCTCTTCCAGCAAAATCCCCAGCTGAAGCCCCCACTCAGGAAAACCTGTGGCTGTTACCTGCAGGGGAACTTCTGCTCTCTGCAGGACTCCCTCCTGCCCTAGGAATGCCAGGGAGGGTTTCCCATACAGAGGCCTGATTCCTGCTCTCCATGCACTTGCTTATATAAAACACAGCTATAGTGATGCCAATCATGATGTGAATCAGGTGCCTCTAAGTGTGGGAGGAAGGCTCTGAAATGCATTGATACCATCTTCTGGCTCCAGGACATAAGGTGAAGCAGTCTGTCCCAGAGAGCAAATACCCTGTGGCTGGAGGTAGCCCCAACTGGCTCCTCCTGAGGAAGTGTCTGGGACTGGCACCTCTGCAGCCATGCAAGGAGCAGTGGCTGCCCTTGAACATCTCCCAGAGGCTCCTCCCAGCCTTGCAGGGACACCCAGGTCTGCTGCAGCATGCACTGGCATACCCCTGGGACAGCTGTTTGGACAATAAAAAGGTTTTGCAAGAGAAACTTCCAGAACCTCCTCCTCCCAAATCTGCAGTGTGCATCAGCCGCTCAACACAGCAAGGACCAGAGCATGTTGGAGCTGTGATGGGACAACGGAGGTGCACAGGAATTACAGTAGCTCTAGCTGGGGCTGGCAGGGCTCAGTTATTGCCTTCCATCCCTCACTGGAGCCATGTGCACTCAGCATTCACCAGAATTATACAGATCCTTCTCCCTCTCCACAGACTTCAGTGCAGCCATGGATGCTGGGATGCATAATGGGCTAAAGACCCAGGATCCGAAGAAAGGTGGATTCACCTTTCCAGGGTTGATTTCTCCATAACATGCACCTCATCCACACCAATAAACAGCTGTAGTGGCTGCTCCACTTGGGTGCTAGAATGCAGGACAATCCCCAAAGGATGTCATTTGCTAACTCAGCCTCAAGCAGAGCACCCAGCAAGTGTGCAACATGCACGAGTGCACAAAGAGGATTTTTGTGTCTGACTGCTCCAAGTCACCACCCAGGAAAAAAAGTAAATGCACTGGGAGCTGTGCAGGGCTGTGGTTATGGGGGAACAATGCCAGCACTAACTGTCTCAGAATAGAAATGCATTACAGGCTCAACTTGCAAATGCATTAAACAAGAACCTCCTCTATCAACCCTCCCCTGGGTGTGCTGTCCCAGCTGTGCCCTCAGTGAAGCACAGGATCATGCCAGTCACACCCCAATTTCACTACAATGTTGTGTAACTCAGGGAAGGAGGCAAGAGGCACTTCTGTATGTCTGTGGTGACTAGAAGGTGCTAAGGACAGAGATTATCTCTGGGAGGGGCTTAAGAAGTGTTCAGAATTGTTCTGATCACTTATACACTATTGAACCACTGGCTGCTGGGAGGAGAGCAGATCTGTAAGCAGCAAGCAGCGGTGGGGTTTACAGAGATTACTTTTTAAGACAAAATTACAAAGCAATGGACTCTGGGGATGGCAGATGTTTGGATTTTAGCACAGCACTTAAGAACTGAACAGAAATGATTTTTTCAGACTGCTGTGGACTGAAAACCCCATTACCTGGGCCAAAAAATGGCTGAAAGGCCATAAAAAAAAGGTTGCATTGACTGGGAAAAGATGGAGTTAGACTTCAGTCTGTGTATGGCCCCTCCAATGCAGGAGGCTTTCTGCAGGGTTCAGCTTGTCTGTAGAAGTCAATGTGGTCCCAGAGCCCAGAATAAACCCATCAGAGAGCAAAGGCAGGCTTGCACCTCCTCATCATCTCAGTCAAGCACAAGGTGCACTCTGACCTACAGCTCTGTTGCCAAAGATGAGGAACATCTCTCCAGGAGCAGCCCCAGAGGAGGCTCTGCCCTCCCAGGGACCATGTGGAGGAGGCAGCCTCGGAAGGTGCTGCTGTGCTGAGCACAGCTGAGACCACGTGGAGAAGAGAAGTGATGCAGGACACTGACTGACACAGGCACATTTTTTTGATGGCTTCATTAACAACCCAGAGAAATGGGGACTGGTAGAAGATGAAATGCAAAAATAAACCTGCTTCAGTATCAGGAAATTTTGTTGGTAGCATGTATCCTGTGGGATCAAGTTTGGGAGCACCTCGGCTTTGGGTGTTTAAGCAGAGCATGAAGACAATTGCAAAATTCTGTAAGATGGGCAAGGATCTCTTGCAGATCTGTCTGGGAAGTTCTCAGATACTGACAGGTACTTTCAACTTCCTCAGACCAGGAAAGAGGGAAAACGGCACCAGTTGCACAAGGCTTCTGAGGAGGAGAGAGGCACTGAGGACTTCGGTGGTACCAGGCTACTCAGGAACAGGTGAGCTGTTTCCAACTGTAGGCATTGTCACTGAGATGAGGGCACTTCCTTTTGAGAACTTCAATTGTCAGTAAAGTCAGTACAGAAACCCACAAAATGCAAACAACTGACAGGCAAAGCAGGAGAAGTGCTCATTAGGCGTGGATTATTCCCAGGAGCAAAGGCTGCAGCTTTGCTGATATTTACAATGACTCAGTGCACTTGACTTTAAAGAAAAAAAATCTGAACAGTCACAACTCTCTAACCTCCAAAAAAAGCCAGTTTCAGCAGCTGCAGAGAGCTTCAGTGCTGACAAGTACCTCCCCAGGCAGCAGCACGGTGCACAGGCAGTGGGGCTGAGCCAGCCCCAGGAGCTGCAGCATGCACATCCTCCTCTCCCGGTGCAGGCAAGGTCTGAGTGCCAAAGGAGATGAATGGACAGACCCTTTCCAGCCCAGGCAGGGATCTCTTGCAGCTATGATTCTGCAGAGGCAGAGGACAAGCAGCTCAGGGACAAGCTATTTGTCTCCAACACAGGCTGGCAGATCTTCCAGTGGGCTTTGGCTATGATGCAGCACCAGAGTTGGCCCCGGAGCCCAGGAGATACCAACATGCCCACTGTGGGCACAGACCATGCTGTTTCTCATAATACGGGAGAGAGCAGATAGAGGCAATTACATGCAGAGCCGACTCATCATGTCCTCCAGTTTGATGCTGCTGTCTCTGGAGACAGACAATCTGCAGGAACAGGAGAAGAGCCACCCAAGGGAATGAGGGATCTAGCAACTAAACCCTGAGACACACAGAGGAAAGGCCATGCACAGCCACCTTGCGTGCCCTGTTATACTATACAAAACTGAGGCTAGTTTTCCCCCTTCTGTTTACATTACCCCATTTTAAAAAAAACCCAAACATTTGAATATGTCCTAAAAACATGGAATGACATCAGTGCCCTTTGCAAAGGGAGGTGTGACTGTATCACTCTGGAGGTGGAAAAAATAGAGCACAGCGCAGGGTAAGGACTTGGCCAAGGGCTGGGCAGGGATTAGTGCCAGTGCTAGGAAATGCACCACCCCAATTCCTGGCCCCTGTCCCCTGCTGGAACAGTAGCATGAGTCTCAAGACACACAGACAAGAGCTGGGAACAGTACTGAGGCAGAGCTGAGCACAGCTGTCAGTCAGAAATGCCCTTGTTCTTGGGCAGGCTGCAAGGCCAGGATACACAGAGCTCCCCAGTGCCTCCCAGAGAAGGATGGCCCCAGGCACCTGGGCAAACCTGGGGCTGGGTACACGTCTCTATCCTGTCACCTTCAGGTCTTGTGCTGCCTTTAAAATGGTTTTCTGGAGAGATCCACAATTTATTGCATGGGACCATGAGCATGGTTCCACGTTTAATGAAGGTAGCGTACTGGCTCCTGAGCAGCTGGTTTCAGTTACCTCCTTTTTAATTTTAAAGAGAAACCTTTGCCCCTATTATCTGACCTCTTCTTCTGTTGCAGTTAATTACATTAAAGCCCACTTCCCAAAGCTCAGGAATTTCCGGATCTACTTTGTTGCCTCCTGTTATGGGGAGAGTCTGCTAGGAATTAGGGCACTCGCCTGCTGGGGATGTTGAGAGGGGCAGATCCCCACCACCAGCATGACACCCCATTGCCACTGTAGCTGCGAAACTGAGACACCTCTGCTGACAGAGGTGGTCCAGATCCTTGTGCATCTTCCTGAGGAGAGGACAGAGGCCCCAGCTGCAGGACAGGACACGGAACAGCCCCACTGCTCCCTCCAGAGAGGAGAGGGGGGATGAGACCTGCTCCCTCCAGGTAAAGACCTGCAGGCACAGGGGAGAGGTGCTGCCCACCTCCAGTCAACAAATAAATGCACTGATAAAGAAGAACAACACAGGGCTGCTCTCTGGCCCTAAAAGCAAAACTCACACCCATGCCCTTCTCTACTCCCACACAAGGTGCTTCTGTCTGTCCCACCAGTGGGAGCCATCTCTGGCCCATGTGATCTCCCCACAATGCCCTGACATTGCCTGGGACTGTGTTGGTGGCCAGGGTCACAATACTTTCAGGCACTGTGCTCTCCATCAGATAGTGTAGAGGATGGCAAGCCAGTGGGCAAAGCTGTGCCCTGGCCAGGTGAGGATGGGCCAGTGATTCTTCGTGCAACCCTTCCTCCAGGCAAAACCTCCAAAGACACTGCACTGAGCACATGCAGCTGGCTCATGTGAACCAAAATGTGTACCCTTAGTACATACATTGAAGTGTGTGCATGCTGGGCAACTCTTCCCCATCACCTTTGGGAAATCTGCTCCCTGCTACTGCCTTGTGAGCATCTCCACCTGCACACTCAACATGTCAAATCCAGAAGAGATGTCACCAAAACCAACCCCAGCAAAAGCATTTTAAGCAGCATCTCCCAGGTGCTCATGTGCCTGGCATCTCTGATTTGCCACACAGGGCAAGTGACTTTCCATCTTGGAAGATAATGTAGCATTCTCCAAAGAGCCACAGAAATCGGAGTCCACTGGCTTTGAAGATGTGTAAATATTAGGGATTTGTGCCTCAGAGGCAGCATTGCATAAGGATTTGCCTAATAAATATGCCAAACTTGGAGCTGTGCACAAGACTTCAGAAGGAAAACCAGCCATGCAGACTGAGGGAACTTTCAGGGATGGAACTGGGCATGACTGCAGGTTTAAGCGGGCAACGAATGTTCACTATGTGTGAGGACATCAGCGCCAAGCAAAGGGATGGCTGTGTGGAGGTTTCTGAGCAGTGGAAACCTGCACCCAAAGGCTGAGGGTGTCCACAATAAACTGAGCATTTACTCATAGCCAAACATAAACTAAATTATCAGGGAAATGCCAAAACTCTCAAAGCCACTGCCAATCCTACCTACCACACCCTCCTTTAGTGGAAATTCCCTGAGTGTTTCAAAGCCATTCACACATCTCTCTTCAGCAACACATTACTTCTGAAGAGGGAGGAACACATGCTGAGTTACATGTGTAAGTGAAACCATACCCAGAAAGGCTGGCAAGGCTGCTTGTTTCCACCCAGTGTCACTTCTTTGTCAGATATATTTCAGATATATTCTGTTTTCGCACAGAGAGTAGGGATCCCTGCAATGTATTCCCGTCTCAATTCCCTTTCTGGATCAAGCACAGCATTTTCAAAGGAATAACAGATTTGACAAATTTATAACCAATATCCCCAGAGAACGCTAGGGTTTGGAACAGAAATATTCATACTTGAAGTTAGACAGCAGATTAGTTTCCTGCTAATAATTTTCTTCTTGGATACAAAGGCACTTGTTTTGTTTTGTTTTGCTGTTTGGAGCAGAGGGATGAGACACTGTTTTGACATTTATTCCTAAACAGTACAGAAGCCCAGCTCGGAGCTGTGGCCATTGCCAGTCATAGAATCATTTAGATTGGAAAAGACCTTTAAGATCACTGAGTCCAACAGTTAACACAGCGCTGCCAAGTCCACCACTAAACCAGTCCTTGCAAATGCATACAGGTGCAATCTCCAGAGCTGCAAACCCAGGCAGGGGGAGAAGCAGCTCCTATGCTGCAGTGGAGATGGGTCAGCAAGCAGCCTCTTAGCTCTGCTGACCCTCACGGGGAGTTGCACCAGCCCTTCCGCTCCCAGGTCACTGCTTCATGATGTGACTCAGCACCAGACCCACTGAGCAGTTTGCACTGATCCTTTAAGAAAAGATCTCAAAACAGCCGTGCAGACAGATTCCCTGCACACCAGGAGGAAGCTCCACATCTGAAGCCTGGAAGTTTGTTCCTTCAACTCATCCAAGGGCTTGGCCCAGTGATCAAGCCCCATTGCAGAAAGCAAATTCCTGGACCAAGTAAATGTGATCAGCACATCGTGTAATCATGAAAATCAAACTCCCAGCTGAGACATAGATCATCATTGCACAGCATGAGCCTGTAAGTAACACAAATTCCACCCCAAATGCTCTGCTACCCCACTGCCTCCATTGCAGCAAGCTGCTGCCGCCTGGCAGGGAAGTCCCAGGCACCAAACACCCAAGCAAGCAACACTGCAGCACAGCAAGGCAAACTAAGCTCCCTGAGGAACGACACTTCCTGGATATTGGTCATGCCTGGTGCTATAAACCACTCTGAGAAACCACCAGTTGCTTCTACAGGAGGCTCCAAGTTTAACACACTGACACAGAGACTGTGGGTACACTTGCAAGAAAGCCTCATGTCTTAAACCCCACCTAGCTCTTTTTAAAAGCAGCTCTCCAGATGAGCTTTACAAACCATGCTGCTACACTTCAGCAAAGCTACCTGAGCACCCCACGAAGGGTCACTGTGAAGAACCAGCTTGGGAAACAAGCCCTGTGGGCTGCACACACAAGCCCACCTTGGCCCTGGAGACACTGGCTCCCAAGCTCAAGGCCAGTGCCCTGAGTGGGAAGTTTAATCCAGCATCAAAGCAAATCCACTTTTTCTGGGAACAGAGGCATCTCACCATGGTTCTTGTTCCACTGAATGCTTGTCTCTGAAATGTGTCTTTTCTGTGGCAGGAGAGAGTCTTGCCTGCCCCACAAACCCTTTTTCTATCAATTTTGGCTGGGCTTGCACGCTGCCTCACCTCTGCTCTGGCTTTTGCACTCCCTCCGCAGAGAGCCCCAGCCTGCTGGGGAGCCTACCTCTGGCACACTGTGCAAACTGGGGCAGTTGGAAACAAGAGGAGGAAAAAGATGTCTATGGATCACCCTCCAAATAAGAAAACTTTTCCCTCCACTTAGTGCTTGTTGCACTCAGTGCTACAGCTCAGAGCGTGTTTTGCTCTTCTGAACTGCAACACATGTAGGAATCAGGAGGAAAATAGGTCTCAGCATCTCTTTGGCAGCCCCCCTTAGCTTGGATCTTGGATGTTCACCTCCTTTCCATCAACATTTGCTCCTGGGACTCCACCTGCAGTGTAGGACAGCAGTGTGTCTACAGACATCAGTGTCCCTTATGGGGTGGGAGGACTGGGGCATTATGTATTTACCATTGGACTAAGCTGCTTCTCCCTCCTCTGGGCCAAATCAGTTCAGCTTCAGGTCAGTGGTCACAGGCAGACACTGATCGAGGTGAAAGGAACGGGGCTTTCAGATAGTCCCACACATCTGTCACACATGGTTTTTGCTTCGCTGTCAACTCCATCCCAGCTACCACCAGAGCTGCCTGTTGGAGGACTCAGCAGTCCAGCACAGGGCTTTGTTCCCAGCAATCAGGCAGGCCAGGCATGCAGGCAGGGGTATTTTTAGCCTCTGCCTCAGCTGTAGTGGTAAAGGTTAATACATCCTCTCCTGTATTTGTTTGAGAGGCTCCAGAAGGAGGGGAAGAGCCTCTTTCACCTATTTAAATGCAGCAGGAGCACAGAGGAAACGGCTGTCACATGTCTGTCCCCTTTCACACCCAGACAGGGCATTAGCTCTGCTCCCAGCATCACCTGATCACTGCAATTAGTGTTGGAAAGTAGAAGGAATGGTGAATACCTACTGTTGCCAGGTAACGGCATCCACCGTGCTGCCAGCCACTTTCATGAACCTATAGGAAACAGGAGGAAACCATATGAGCCCAATGTTGTCACAGGGGAAGTCTTAAAACAACCAATGCCTGTCCTACATCACGGGATACCAAAGGCCACCATGCTCACAGACCCTTTCTAATGAAATCTTTGCATGCTTAAATGGAAGAAAGAAATTACACTTAATACAAATGCTTGTAGCAAGCACAGTTGAGTATAACAGAGTGAAACCCAAGTGGTATCAGAGCTCTGAGCACCATTTTGGGGCAGGGAGGGAGAGCTTTTGGAGCACAACAGCATTTCAGGAACAAGATCTTGGGTTGTGTACTTAGTACTTCAGCCCCTGAACATTGGAAGATGGGAGGAAAGGCTGGACAAATACTACTACATGCTTCCCTTTTCTTGACGCTCTTTCTTTGGCATTGGCTGTTAGGATTCTGACCTGGGTGCATGCTTGGTTTGTCCCATTCCTGTGACTAGCCACAGCATTTCCATGCACAAGGTAAAAGTGAGTTATATACATGTATGTCTCCTGATGGCCCATGATGCAACAATCTTAAAGAAAAGACACCTCTTCCAGACAGCTCCTATTTGAGTCAGAACTGAGGCTACCCAGGCGTATCTGCTTATTCTGGCAATGCCAAAATCAAAGCAGTTTCTTATCTTGGAGACCGAAGGCAACCACCTCAGCAGCAGCCTCTAGCACAGGCTTGCTGCCATCCAAGACGGCCCCTCCCTGGCTCCCTGGTCCAGCAATCCAAACTGCACCTTGGAAAACTGTGGCTCCCACAAGGAGGCCCAAGTAGTTACTATATTCTTATGCTTAGGAGCACAGATATGAAAATACATAAAGGCACACCCCAACCGGACAGGCACGCTGTTCTGTTCAGGAGTGTGATGTGCACTGTGTAGCTGATGCATTTTGGAAGTGATAATGTATGCACGTGACAGGAGACATCGGCTTGAGTAAGTGAACGTGATGAGAAAGAAATCGATGCTGTGTTGTCTCGGGCTGCTTTTTGATGCACAGGGATCCCGGGAACACAACGGGAATCACACAGCAGTCCTGACTCCACCGGGACATGGGGATCAGTGGCGCTGGGTCCTGCAACCCCAACTCCCCCAGGACAGCCCTATGATCAAGGGTGGGGAAGAAAAATGAAGGTTTGTGAGGAGAGATGAGACCTTTTATCAGACTAGTTGTCATGGCAGGGATGAGCAGCAAGTTTTCCGGCACACGAGCCTCTAATCAGGTCTGAAACAAGAGCAGCAAGCTTCAAGCTAAATATAGCCTGGAAACAATCATTCTAACTTTAAATTAATAACGATGGTCAATTATAGACTGGGACAAAAGGGCAGCTGGACCCTGTGAAGCATAAGAGGACACTGGCAAAGGCAGCAGTAATAAATCCCCGAAGACAGAGAGGGAAGAGATACAATTAGAAATGGAAAAACAATAACAGGCTGTAAAACCCCGTAGCACTGATGCGTCCCTGATTCTGCTGCCAAGCAGCACTGCAAGCTTCAGTTCCCAGGCTCACCTTTCAGAAATGCTTTTACATCATGCTTGAGGGTCAGGCTTGGGAGACCAGAGCCAAGGTGGTAGTTTGGGGACGGTTCCTCCCCAGCTGGGCCAGGACCAGCCCCAGTACAGCCAGAGGGAGAGGTGCAAGCTCCCTGCAACTCGCACCGGTCATCAGGCAAAAAGGGGATTTTTGCAAATATTTCTATGGAGAGGCTGCTGTTCTACAAAACTAAGTGTGCAGGAATATGCCAAAAGGATTGAAAAAACAACTCCCAGGTTTTAAATGCTCAGTACAGGGACTGCTGCCTAAAATATAATGTGTGAAGTCTACAAGAGTGAACTAATGAACTTTAAATTGAAATTATGAACACAATCTATATTGAGCTTGAAGATCCATATAGTGCAATTGGGTTTGAAGATTAGCCCAGCTTGCTTTCTAACCTCAAATGCTTTATGCTCTGCGTGTAAAATAAATCATCACGAACTCTACAAAATCACCTCTTCGGGCTCAGCTTGGCACACTCCACTCACAGCACAGAACCATGATCAGGCTAAGCTTGGAGGAAGAAGCTTTCTGGTTTTCCTCACCACTTCCACACTGCCTACAGTCCTGAAAGCAAATCCTTGCTATAACCTCCAGCATCCCTGGAGCAGCAGAAGCAGGACATCCTTCTGTCCCATCTCCCATGTCTCTAGGAATTGACCTGTGTTTTTTTTTAAAAAGCTTTTTGCTCTTGAAAAAACTCTGTTCTAGGACACAGGCATTGCTCAGGCAGTGCAGTGCAGTGCAGACCAAAAGCAGGACAGTAAAGGTCCTGGCTTGCTTCATGTTCCTCTTCTGTCTCCATAAAAGCAAAATAAATTGATTAGTTCTGGTAATTTTCAAATTTAACCATAAAAGATGCATATCTAGCCAAAATTTTGCTTTCCATGTCTGTTTTTTTCTTTCTTTTTTTTCCCCTTTCTCTTCTCTTTTATTGAGATTTTTGCAGAATGTTCAAAAGTTTCTGGTAAAACTTCAAGTCCTTCCTTAATGGTGGAGCTGTGCCTGAAGCACCCCACATGACTTGGGCAATGGTCTCTACCCTCCAAATGGAACCTAGAGCAGCTCAACAGCCAATGAGTGGTGCTGCATGAGAAAAGATGACAGCCCAGGGCAGGTGGAGATGCAGAGATGCACAGGTATCCAAATATCCTGGGCTTAGGAATGCAGATGTTACTAATCCCTTTATTCCTGTAGCACCTGTGCTGTTCAAACCACAGATTTTGAGGCCAGTGAAGATCCATATGGTCCAAATGACCAGTGTTGGCACATTTCTGTCTGGGATTTCCTGGGCTGTGCGACGTCCATGTGTGCAGCATGGCGCAGGCAGAGCAAACCAGACGCTTCCGGGAGGGCTCAGATCCCCGCACATGTGCTGCACAGATGGGCCGGCCGGGCGCAATAAATCTCCCATTTTCCTGCACATGGGGCTTTCTCTGTGAGCACCAAGTGATTGCACAGCGCATGTACTGTAAATCCCCCCCCAGGAGCAGTCGGACAATCTCAACCCACGCTGTGCAGGCAAGGTGGGCAACTACTGCAGCAATGCCCTGTAATCCAGACGGGTGGCTGCCCCAGGTATCCCTGGCTGGGCTTCCACGTATCATAAACCTGTGGAAATGTAAAAGTACTCAAAATCTGCTGGGGCAGCATCTCTAGGTGAGAAAGCAGAAGACATCAGAGGTGTGTGGAGGAACAGGAACCTCAGGCAGGGAGTTTGTGATACTGAGGATGAGACCAAGCCACTGATTTCAGCTATGTCCATCTCCTTGCCCTTGCAGCTGCCCATGTGCCAGCATCCCATGCCAACACTACTATTTGTGGGGCCCTGTGTCGAGCTAGAACTGAGAGTCAAGCTTGATTTTAAATAAGCACTGAGAAAAATGTAATTTAACATTGCTCAGTCACTCAAACAGTTCACAGCTCTGTCCCAGAAATGCTAATTCTGGCACAAGGTGGGACAGCACCTCAAGGGTTGGGAATGATCTGTGGGAGAGTGGGGCAGGAGGGCTCCAACATTAATGAGATGATACTGACACCAAAACTCTATATTGTGAAACCATGGCTCAAATCTGACCTCTCTCAGAGCCTCTCCCATAGCCACATTTCCAAGGACTGCAACTTTCACTTGAGTGTGGGCATGTCTCTGAAACAGATCTCCTGATTCTGTCCTGATTCAATACTTGCCAGTCACAGAGCAACTACTGCAACCTTAAGCAAATTTCTCCCATGGTTAATTAGCCTCCAAGTATGTTATTTCTCATCTGAATGTGTCTGGCTTCAGCTTCCAGCCACTGGAACTTCCTAGGCTTATTCCTGATACATTAAAGAGCTATCTGCATTTGGAAATCTCTTTCCCATGCAGGTAAATTGCAGATTGCCATCTTTTAAATAATAATAAAAAGTGATCCTGTAACAAGGAATGCATCTGCACAAGGAGACGAGTTACCATCACAAAAGCTCCCAGGTGGTTGAGCATCATAGTCTCACTCCTGGGTGGACTTCACAAACATGGGTTATTTTATCTGCTACTCCCTGGAGTACTACCAAAGTAAACTCACACACACACTCAAGTCCCAAATGTAGGAACAACACTGGTTTGCCTGTGGTGGATCCCTAGCGCTGGGGGGGCAGGGATCCCTTTGAGCCAACAGTGATGGGTAGAAATAGCTTTATCTTACGTCCACATTAGTTGTTGAGGGGGATTAAGGCACAGGCTTCACTTATGAACTTCCACAAGTTCCAGTAGCACAACTATATACCTACAGCAGCACAGACAGGCATTAAACCCAATTCACATCACCTGCTGTAAAGACTTTAACCTGCAATCCAAGATTTCAGACAGGGTTTTCACACCAGGGAGCAGAGCCTGGTGAGGACTACATATAAATCTGCTGCTATACTGCATTCTCTCTTTGCTCAGCATCACCTTTTTTCAAACAACCTGACCTAAGGGGCTGCACAAGCCTTCTAGCAAAGAGGGCTTTATGTTCCAGACTGCTCCACCCAGCCTTGATAATCTGCAGTCCAGGGACTCTGGAGGTTGCCTTTGGATCATGATGTTGCATTACCACTGATGTTTTTTCCCACCATTGATTCATCCAGTCCCTTTCTGAACACACACCCGTGGCCTCCACAATACCCTGTGACAATGACTTGTACATCACATACCATGTGAAAAAGCTCCCTCCTTCTTTCCAAAGCTTCCTTCTAAACTACTTTCTGCTCTGTGGAAAAAACACCCCATTCACAGGCCTCGATACCATTCCCTCTGAGCCACCTGCCTTCAGAAGAGTCATAGCCCATTTCATCTCTTCTCACATGAAGACATCACATACCTCTGCACATGCTTGTTTCCCCTCCCTATAACCCTCCTGGTTCTATTACATCTTTTCGGAGATGAAATGACTAAAATTGTAGGTAGTGATCAGGATGAAGGTAGCTGTGTACTTATACTGTGCTACAATCTCATCTATGTCTTTTCTTACCCATTTTGTTCTTCCTATACAGGTAACTGTGATTTTAGCATTTCAGTCATCCAAATCAAGTTTCAGCAACAACAACAACTATCTTAACCCTTTCCTTCTGAGAAAGCAATAGCTAAATCCTTTGCTTATATCCCAGATTCTTGACCTTGCTAAATAACCAACTGCAAAATGCCTCATCACATCCTTCACACCTCATTTCAATGTACTTATGAATGGATTCACTCACAAGTTCAATGCTACCAGAGACTGAGTTCATGCTGCAGTGACCTCCTCCTCCTCCCTTTGTATCCTTAATGTTGCTTGTCTTGTGGCTTGATTTTTTTCACAGAATTCTTGCTCTGGGCCTATTCAGTATCCCAGTACATTCTATGACACCAGCCTTGTGGTAGGTTGCATAAGTGTGGTGTGAAGAAATGCTGTCTGAGACACGCTCATCTCTGCAGCATCACTGAGGAGACTTAAACCAATACAGCAAGGATGTACTTCTTAAAGAAAGTCAAACAGCCAAAATAGAGCTTCTAAAAATGTAATGCTTACAAGTCCCATGTGTTGAACAGGGCAGAAGTCCTTGTCAGCAAGATAGCAGGACAATTACTTAAATTTCCTCCTGAAACCCACCCAGTCCTTCCCTTTGCCAGATACTGCCTACTCCAGGCTCTCCTTGTTTCTCTTCCCTACTTGAATTTAAACAATGAGCTCTGACCACACACTGCCTTTGGCTACTACTCCAGAACAAGTTGTGGATAAAAAGCAATGCCTGGGCCAACTCACGTGTGCTGATCTGCTCAGACAGTCACAGCCTTCTTTGCCCCCATGACAGCATGGACACAAGGCATGGGCAGTATTCATAAAAATACTACCAAAGACTCCCCCATTTTTAGCACTTTGATTTTTCTTTGGCCTCTGGTTGTGTTGGACCCCAAGTGTAAGCCTATGCCATTTCATGAGCTATAAACCAACAACTCTCTCTATCACATAAGCATCAACACAGGAACCTGTGCTTGGGGTTGACTTCTGGATGCAGGGAGCAGGGATGAGGATTTGAACTGGTTTTAACCTGATCCTTACCTGGGCTGCCCACAGAAAATCAAGAAATTGTCTCCATGCTCCCCCCCACTCTTGCCACGTCCACAGCTGGCATGGGAGGAAGGCTTCATCACCACTGACAAATGTGCTTCCTCACCTTTATGAGCTCCTTTCAGAGCACTGTGAAATGACATCATCACCAAAAAGAGCCAAAGTGACCCAGACAGGTGCCTAACACTCCACAGGTACTACAAACCAGGAGTAGGAAGCTCTAAAATCACAAAGGATGAGAAACTCTTATGATTTGTGAGGCAAGGACTGACATATAGGACCCCCCTCTCCCACTGCTGCCACCTGGCAGGAGGTGCTGTGGCTCTGTGACCAGAGGATGGATGTGAAATTGTGACAGCAGAAGCAAGAAAGGGCCAAGGAGGCTGGGAATAGGACAGACAGAAAGCCAAGGAGGCAGCAGGTCTGAGAGTTGGGGGATGAGGAGGCAGGGAAAGGTTGTAGCTCCAGTCAAGAAAAATTTTCACTTCTCTGGTGACTTCAGCAGGGTCAGGACCTAAAGTAGCCAAAGACTATCAACAACAGCCAGCCTAACATGGACATAAGTGCCTGCCAGCACTTATCCTCCTGACACTGCAGCATTTGCCATGGTGGAGGTAACATCCCAATGCTTGTGAGTGTCCTGTGGCAAAAACTAAGCTACACCAGCCAAGGAACAACAGGTCATGAGAGCCTCTAGCAAAATCTGCCCAGATGTGCTGGCCCAAGTTTTGTACCAAATGTTTGAGCTCTAACATGTGTTAGCATCTCTTCTTCCTAATAGCTTTCCCTCGTGTTTCTTCTCTTCCAGCACTGAATGTGTGAGTCAGTCATGCATTAGCCTTCGTGTCTGATTCCTGATCTGTTGTTAAAATCTATGTTAATTCCTTAGAATCTCACATTTTTTTTCCCAAGTAAATTCTGAGCAGTTCTGGGATTCCTGTACCCACAGACGCAGTAGGTAGCTAAGGTGGTCTGCTCTCCAACAGCTCAGGCTGCATGAATGGTCTAATTAACACCTCATCAAACTCAACTGTTGGTTGTGTCTGGAGAAATTCCCTCTTGCACCTGTGCATTCACAAGACACCATTTCTAGCCTCCTGCACAGCAGGCCCCATACATGGGAGCGATGTTCCATCACTGCAGAACTTGTCCTTACACCAGCAGTAGCAGTCCTGGTCTGGTCTCCAGAGTGACACTGACACACACGCTCTGTGGCTGCTCTGAGCCACTGCACCATGCAGGGCGGTGTAAGAGCTCAGCAGCAATAACTCAGCAGTGAAGTGTGTGCAAAGCCTGTGCTGCTGCATTTCTTCTCCCCTCACCATATCCTACCACCATCATCAGACCTGCATAGGTTTCACCTAGCACAGCTCCGTGTCACCTGCCTAAGGACAGCCCTTGCAGTGGGGCAGCCTGAACACACCCCTACGTGCTGCAAACCTTCAGGTGCCTGATCTGCACTCACTATCTATCCTGTGTAGCAGACCCCAGAGAAAGGTGGCACCCCAGGAGGGTTTCAGTCCCACTCTGCTCTAGAGGATAGGCCCTAGAATTGGGTCAGAATGGGCCTGGAGGTTTCCATCTCCCACCATTGAGACAGACATTGCCTGATGCACAGCACAGAGCAATGCCCCATTTACGTTGACACTGCCATTATTGCAGAACAAGGTTTAAACACAAAGAATAAGTTTAGCTTGGTTGCTTGAGATAACAGTTAAATAATAGACTACAATGTTTGAAACATAGAGCATACACCAGGAAAATTTAATTTTAGGTAATACTTCACAATTTTTTCTTCATGCTTTTTTCTGAGCGTCTCAGGACCTCAGGTAACTCTAGAAGCTTTCCCTAGAGAACATCTAATGGCAGCTTCTACCATCAAAGATTATTCCTTGGGTCTCTCTGAGCTTTCCTCTCCCACTTTAGCTCATTTCCATTATTTCCCCCACCAAAACCCACTTCCTCACTTTGTGTAACAGTGCACTACTTGTCTGACAGACTATTTCATCCATCCCATCTTCTGCTCTGGGATGCCTCATCTCTCCCCTCCAGCCTTACTTAACACTTCAGTCATAATCTTCCACTTGGCATATATCTTCCTACTTGTCTGACTTCTGCTGTTCATCACATTTTTTAAAATAAGATAAAAACTTTACAGATTTCTCATCATCAGGACTATTAACTGCACACACTTTTATTTATTCACACTACTGTGAGCACCACATGAACCACTCATGATGGTCTAGCAAGGCAGACAGCAGGCATGCGATTGAGAGCACCTTCCTAAATTCCTTCTCCTCTCTTGGGCTTGCTGACTGTGTGGGGCTCATTCATGATGCCAAGAGGCACATCCTGGCCGTGGCAGCCCCAAGCACTTGCTGCTCCACATCCCGTTGACCAGTTGTGCGATGCTCCTGCAGGAGGCAGAGCTCTCAGTAGCACTAACCAAGAGTACTGAAGAGATCTCAGGGAGCTGCTGGGAATAAAGCTCACACTGTCAAGCAGCTCAGGCACTGGGGTTTATTTGTTTGTCCTTCTGCAACTCCATTTCCAAATACTGCAAATGAATGTTTAGCCTTTGTGTAGTATTTGTGTAATCTTTGTGTAATGTGACTTGTTCCCTCCTCTTTAGGCCCTCTCTGGTAATAATGGGGTCTTTATGGGGTCTTTATGAGGAAAGACAAGCAGCTCTTTTCTTACAGGACCCCAGGCGCTGTAAGGCCATGTAGGCACATGCTACTCTCCATGAGCCGCAGACACCACAGTTTGGAGAGTAGGACACAAGGTTTCTCCATGGGAGAGAGAAATCATCTTGACCAGCCTCATCCTAGCAGACAGGGATGGCAGCAGAAAAACAGCATATAGCTTGGAGAGCAGGAGTGCTCATTACAGCAGAGCCCCTACCATCCCATCACCAGGGTTGTTCAAACCCTATCTCTTACCTACCTTCCCTTTCATTCGAGATGGTTTCTGCCATCCTCTCCATCAGACTGTACGTTACAGCCTCGCCCTCGGGGTTGCCATCAGTCAAAGCACAGCTCCAGCAAGGCAGAGCTGCCGGACCATCCCGGCCATGTCATTTGGCTCTCCCGACCTCTCTTCCCTGGGACTCGACTGCGGTGCGCGAAGGGCAAACGCAGCAGTAGGACTTCCCTTTCTCTAAGAGCTTCTTGGCTCTCCTCCCTGCTGTTTTCCTTACTCAGCCCACTCCTCCTGGTGCTAATAGATTTCCTGCTGATCAAGGCTACTACAACATCTTGTAGTTCCCCCCGCGCTGCACCAAGAGCAGGGGCTCCGGTGGGCAACGCGCTCACGCAGCACCAGCAGCAGCCACGATGTGGGCACAGGGGTTGCTCCCCCACCTTCAGCAGTGGGAGGGATGCTGGCGTTGCAGCTGGTTCAACCAGCTTTATGGTCTCTTTGTGCTGCTGCAGCAGAGCTGAGAATCTGGCCCTGGCTCCTTCCCTGCCTCGCCGGGGACTGCATCAGTGTGCTGTTTATTGTTTCTGCCAGATCATTCATGCAGATGTTAATGAATGCTAGACCCAGCTTTGCTCCCTGCAGAGTTCCTTCCACACCTCCCCCTGCCCAGCCCTCTGCACCGGAGTTTCTGTTTACAGTCCTGCAGGGAATTTCCCCTCTGCTGCACAGTCTTCGAGCCTCACAGCCCCAATTCCTGCTGCCAGCAGGCTCCCACACCTCCCTGGTTCCTGTAGCTGTCCAATGTCACCTCCAGGTGTCTGCGTCCCTCACTGTCACCATTTCCTCTCCACCTCTGGCCTCTCCAAACTAGAGACATGCCAGTTCTTCTAGGAGGGAGAAGATGGTTTGGCCAGTGAAGAAAGTTGCTACAGGTTCTTCCTCTGCACAGATGGAGAAAGCGCAGGGAGAAGTCACCAAATAGGAAGAGCAAAACAATTCATCCAGGAGGACTCTGAGACAACATCTATACTGGAAAGTGGTGCCAGGACCCACCTCCTGGCCCTGCAGCCCACAGGCATGCAGAAGCCTGCATCCACACCACTGCATTATCTTCGCATCCCAGCAAGGTGGGCACTTCAGTCTGCATATAATTGGGAAACGTTGGGAATACTTGGGAGAGTGTTAATCAGCCCAGCCCAAAATCCTGCCAGGGACCTCTGCAGAAGTTTAGCAGCATGGACAACCACGTCCCCAAGCCTTTGATACTGCAGTGGCTGAGCTACACAAAGCCTCACTGTCCTAGCAGCTGTTGGACATTGGGAAACCAAAGAGTAAGTCTACCTGCTGCAAAGGGCATCAGTCTCAGGAGGGGATCTCTTCTTGATCAAAGCAACTTCACTTACCCTTCCAGGAGGGCAATAACGTTCTTTCTGGGCCTCCCAATGTTCGGCCCATAGAGATTTGCTCTGGAATAAGTACGGATAAGCTGCAGCAGGCTTCTCAGCTGGATGTAGTCCTTCCCCAGCTGGCTGCCGTTCACCGAGCGGCCGATCAGGGTCCGATAGTTATTGGGCTCTGGGAAAATAAAAATAGACAAGCAAGGCTTGCCAGCTCCACTCCTTCATCTATGCTTCCGGAGAGAGACACACAGCTCACGCTGTCGCACAGCTTGAGCTCCACAGAGCCAGCAGGCAGCTCTGTGGAGCAGCAGCAGGAGCCTCTGAGGAGTGGATGAGGGCCACTGCTTGCCCTCCTGTGCCAGCATCTCCTCCTGCACCCTTTTTATTGTGTACTGGGTGAAGGACCCATACCCATACCATCATGCTCCTGTCCCCAACTTCCCCTGGCACTGCAGCCACCATGCAAGTCTGTACAGCTGCTGGTCTGGCCACCGCAGGACCATCTGTGACCAGAAGCTGGGGCAGAAACATTTCATGTGCATTTCATGTTCCATGTTCATGGGATATTTCATCTTCCAACTCATGGAAACATCCAGCAAAGGGGCTAACACATGCCAGCTCCCTCTTACAGACTATGCTGCCTTATACAGGGGCCTTTAAATCCCTCTGAAATGACACTGACAAAGCATCCTAGGATCTGCAAATATGGTACTCCAAAAGCGAATACCTTCCTGCTACAGTGAGCTCCATTCCTGTGGCGCTTCTGTTCCCACACTCACCATTGCCCAGCTCCCAGGAGATGTTGTACTTCTTGCTGGCACTGTACTTCAGCAGGCTTAGGGCATTGGAGCTGTTCCAGGAGTTGTTGGGATTTCGGCGCAAAGCATTCAGTGCAAAGATCAGGTGAAGGCCAGAGCAGTCAGCAAAGTTATAGAGTTTGTCTAGAGACCTGGCTGGGAAGAAACAAAAACAGTTTGTAATGAAAGCTAGTTCCAGGGAGGCTCAAATGATCCTGCTGTCCATCAGACCTTGCTTTCTGTGTAGGATGAACCAGGGTCAAATGCCATCCCCTCAACATCTGTAACTGCAGAAATGCACCTGACCTTTGAAACTGGGATAGGATTCCAGGTGTGGGCTCATCTCCTTCCAGCATGAAACTTGGATGCCCTCCACCACCGTGTCAGAGATAGGGGCCAAGTTACCAGAGACAAGTGACTTTATAACATCTCTTTTCATCTGCTCTTGGCAAGGAAAGTTCAGCCTTTCCTGTGCTTATTCTACCCTGCATCTCTTTCAGAGCAGATCTCTGCAGCACCTGAGGAGCAGAGGAGGAAATCACCACCCCAGAGCTGCCAGCTCATGGCCACCTCTCCTGCACAGCACCACAGCCTGCTCTCTGCTTCCACAGCCCCCAGTGCAGTAACAAAGCCCCAGCAATAATCAAGTAAAGCCTTCAAGGCATGCACCACACACCCAGCTAACCTCTGCTCTGCATACAAAGAGGAGTTTCATGCCACCCCCTGAGCTTGGGAAGAGAGGAGTATTCCCTGCCTGGTGACAGTCTGGCCAAGTCCTGCTGCCAGGATGGCTCTCCTAGGTGCTAGGGTCTTTGCTGAATTTGTGTCCTACCTACTGGCCCCAAAGCTCCCCAGCTGGCATCTCCACTGCTGTACTGTGGCCTTGATAAGCTGCAGGGCACCAGCCAGCAGCAGCAGGAGAGACCAAAGAAAGAGCTGATCCTCTTTTCAGGGAGGAGTGACATTAACACTGGAGAGCCAAAATGCTTAATGTCTTTTTTTTTTTTTTAATTTCAACCTTCCTCAAAAACTCAAAAGCAATCAAATGCCTGGTGAATCTAATGCCAGCGTTAGCAGGATACAAATTCACGCAACAGCAAGAGGAGATTTGGTTAGACAGTAATTAGATAACTGTGGTGTTTTCAATCATCCCTGCTTCTTGAACTGCATCCCAGGACACTCAACAAGCTTCCTGAAGCAGCCTCAGAGATGCAACCACTTAACTGTGAGGAGCCACCAGGGATGGGGAGGTTCCAGGGGGCTAGGGAGGGCAGACCGAGGGCTCCGCTTTCAGAAGAGGGGAAGGAGGCAGTGGGGAATTACAGAGTAGGCAGATCAGCTTCAGGTCCCAGAGAAATACTTGGACAAATAATCAAGCTGCTTGTCAGCACTTACAAAATATAAGGAGATGATCAACAGCCACAGGAATGTGTCAAGAACAAATCACACTGAAGCAACCTACTGACAGGAGAGCAGGGCTTGCGCACAGCAAACCATACCTTGATGGTTTTTAAGGCTTCTGACACTATTGCACACGATGTTCTCCCCAGCAAGTGAGGTAACCCTGATCTAGACTGAACTGTAGTGAGAAATACACACACTGAGAGCAGCTACCAGTAATTTGCTGTTAAACCAAAGGGTCTAGGCAGCCTGCTCCGAGTCTCTTTACACATTTCCAATAAAGAGAGACATAAAGAAGTGGAGGATACATACATCAGACTTGCCATGGCACTAAGGTGACAGTATGCATCACCATGGCCAAGGGAGCTGAAGGGATGGAGAGGAGGCGACTGCATGCTCAGGGAATTGCTTTAAGCCCAGGGATGATGCTCTGAGACTCCCTGTACCTGCATTGCCTGACCAAAGTGCAAGTGAGATGGTGACAGCCACAAGCTGCTCACTCCGGTCAGGACAAGTTGCTCACAGCCTGTACATCTGCTGTACATTTATTCTGTCGCCTTTCCTGGACACCGAAAGCCTTAGTGAATACGGAGCCAGCTCTGAGGTCTGAGAAGAACAAATTTACTTTAAAAGTAACATTTTAAGGAGGGTCAAGGAAATAAGCTAACTGAGTAGCTAACGTTTAATGGAATGCAGCAAAGTCATGGAAAGGAGAAGAAAGGAAAAACGTAGAAAAGAAATTCCTAGTCCCTTTCACAAACTTTTTCTAAATGCTACTGGTTGAGTGAAAAGTAACTGAATTAGATTAATCTAATGTATTCATCCCACTGGTTCAGGCACATTAACTGTTTTTCTGGATGTTTAGTGAATTAGAGACAGATACAGTTACTTAATACTCATTTACTTCAGATCTCCAGGCAAAAAGCTGCACTTGAAATGAGACTCCTATAGAGTATAAGATAGACACCTAAATGACAACATAGATAGCAAAAAGGTGTTACCTGCAGTACCCCTGCAAGAAATGAAACTTTTTCACTAGTGCAAAACAGTTGTAGCTCTTAAGTACAAGAGGGGATTTGGTTCACATTTAGGAGCCTCTGCAGAGGACTGGGAATTGATTTTCCATGTATCCACCAGAGGAAACAAGCCGTCTGTTTATCCCAGGGCAGGGCCTGCCACTGTGAAATTATATTTTCCCCATGACACTTATTTTTTTCCATGTGCCTGGACACAGAGATGCCACGTGTATTTCATGTTCTGCCACAAGTTTCCAAGCTGGAAACCTCAGTGATCAGGAGAAGGAGCTGGGAGAAACACACAGATGTCTGGAGGTTGCTCCTGCATGTTTCCAGTGGTCTCCCAGCACACAAACTGACCTGCAGACTGCAATGAGGCCACAAAGAGCAGAAAACTACTAATAAATCTTTGTCTGCATCAGACCAGACTGTTAATATGGGCACTCTCGGTATCAAGAGTATCAGGTATCAAGTCCATTTCTCTTCTTTGTCCTTGGCAGCTATTTTGGGATAGTGTGAACCTGGAAGCACCAGTTTCTTCAGTAACTCTAGCAGAGCCTTGGTGCCCTGTTTGCAGAAGTTGCCTAACCTTTAGTGGTTAAAGAACATGTCTGATCCCCCCTGAGATGACTGCCTTAAACTGCACTTCTCTGCTGCAGACAGCTTCAGTTTGATGAGGAGAGTACTGTCACGGGTGGCTAAAGCACAAAAAGAAGCATATTTAGAAGACCTCAAGTGATGTCCAGCCCTCCATAAGTACAAACACAGCCAAAAGAGCATGCTATATTTTACTGCCATAACTAGGGATGGCCACATTACTTCTGAGTAATGAGAACAGAAAGAATCACAGTATTATTAACAGCTGGCTAAAACTCTCTTTGAATTCTGGATAATTGCACTGTTTTTTCTTCATCAAACACAGAAAATCTTGCCGGAATTTAACCTTTCCCCAGCTAACAGATCATTAGGCAAGGCTTTCACAAAGCATTTCAATAGAAAAAGCCATTGTCGTACCAGAATGAATCTTAATAGAGCAGAATTGGATCTATAAGATGTCCTCCCTGTCCCTTCTCCCCCTCTGTCTGGTGCAAAGATGCACACGCTCAGCACCCATGTGCCACTGAACCCAGGAAGAAGGAATAAAGCAAAGAAAAAGAAAGAAGATAATTACAAAAAGTGCAAGGATGCTGACACTCAGCTTCTGCCACTTACTAATGCACACGTAGTTGGAGCAAAGCTAACCAAGTCAGCAAAGCTCCATTCTCCATTCCCTTGCTCCCAGCAGCAGTCCTGCTGGAAGGATTCAGCAGGGATGGGCCCCTGCCTCAGTGGGTTTGGGACTAACAGCAGTCAGAGACAGGGGGCCCTGGCACAAAAAAGAAATCAACCTTTCTCAATCTTTTACATCCTCAGTTGCAGAGGCTTGAACGCATCTGGAGAGTGAATACTGCCCAATGACACATGGCTGGGTGGCCGCCAGTGAAGATCTGCTCACAAATCCTTCCCTCAGCTGACGCACTGCACAGGAGTTAAAGATTTTGGCTCTTTGCATGGACCTCTCACCCTGCACAGAGGGAGAGAAACCATTTCAAAATGCAGAAGGTGTCTGTGAGGCCACATATGGTGATGGGGCTCATGGGACAAGTACATCCTTCGGGATTCTTTTCCATTTTTCTCCCTTTTATACAAGGCTAAATCTTAAAGTTCTCTGAAAGATGGATGGCACTTAACTCTGTGGCATACCATCACAAAATCTGAGGCACATTAAAATGTTTCTGGCAGTTTAAAATAATTGGAAAGACTTTCCAGTTGTAGTTACTGAGTTAAACATTATACTAGAGACTTCATAAAGAACAAAGTATTGACTGCCATTTGGTAAAAGGGACAGTTCAATAATCTCTGGGTTTGAAAGTCTTCCACATTTTTTATTCTGCTTCAGGAATTTGGCTTTGGCAGGATTTAGCACGAAGAGTTTAGCACGAAATTCATGTGCACACTGAGATGGAGGCTGAGATCAGCCAGTGGGCTGCGGGGTGATGGGGCATGGCATGGCACGTCCGCAGCTTTCATAACTCTGGGAAGTCAACCAGGAGGACAGGAAAGAAGAGCCTGTTCTCCCTCTATCCCCACTGTTCACCACATCCCTCTTTTGCACATACAGGACATGCCAGCACTGAGGAGGATGGGGCAAGAGCTGAGCACAAAGCAGGAAGCACATATCACACTCCCCAAATCCACAGGTTAGCTGAGACCAAGCAACTGCACAACAGATGAACCCTTCTGTTGATAAAGCAAAGAAATGCATTTCTAGAAATAACAATTTCAACTGATCACAAGTATTGCTTGACTCTGCATTCCCCATAAATTCTGAGCAATGCCTGGAGCATCCCTGCAAACAGCTCCTGGTGCCAGCACCAGAGCCAGCAGCATCCCCTGCCCCTCGAGCACCCCACAGGAAACAGTGAGGGGAAGGGGTTTGGAAAGACCTGGCAAAGAGAAGCCCAAAGAGAGCTTTACAGGGAGGGGGCAGAAAGGGCAATACAGAGTGTTCAGACAAGAGATGAGTAAGATGGCTGGCAAGAGCTATGAATGGAAAAAGAAAGGTATTCCCACTTCAAGAATAACAAGTGGGTACATGGAAAATTTATTTACAAACAAATTGCCACCACAGGCAGCTGAATCTCATTTACACTGGCCCTCTTGGGCTGAAAATCCTCATAAAACCACGTGTGTGGCAAGGACTTAATGTTTTCTTAGCAAATAAATATGGATCAGAAGATATGCAACAGGCAATCAGAGTAACTCCAGACTCATGGGACAGGTTTGCAAAACTGGCTTGAAATCTTCTCATGGATTCCATCCCCAGTCATGGTAGGGTCTCAGACAGGGAAACCAGAACCCCCCCATCCACAATTTGGACAGTTAGAGCACCACAAAGTAGCCTTCACCATCACTGCAAGTTCAGAGGAAAAGTAACATCCCACATATTCTATATACACTATAACATCCAGCTTGATCCACTGGATCAAGGAAAGCCTTTCCTATTCTATCTGCATGCTAAGCCATTCCTTTAAAGTTGCTGCTTAATGAGAATTTTCAGGATTTTGAGGCTACCAAGAATCCCACACAGTTGCTGGAAATTGCTTTCTAATGATGACCATTCCACCTGAGAAACTGTTTAGTTTTTACTCAGTCTTCTGAAGCATTTTGCTATGCAGTAAAATCACACCTTGTGAAGACGCTAAGAATTCTCAGGCAAAATTGCTAGCAGGAGGAAAAAGTTTGCTTGCCTCAGACACACATTTCGCTCAAAATGCTCCCTCTATCTGGTCAGGCTCCCGATTTCCCCCAAAGAGGACAGAGGTGTGCAGAACTGTCCCTTGCTCTCATTTACCTCCCAGGCTTCCTCATTGCTCTATGGGGGAGCAAAGGCTGGGGGTGTGCTGCGCAAGGTGCAGCACTGGAAGTCTGCTCTGAGTGACAAGAAGTGCTTTTGGCAGAGCCTGATGGTGCTATAGAAAAGGGATCTAGCTTAATCCCATCTGAAGAATACCTGAGAGCTGGAGGAACTGGCTTTAATGCTGCCAGCCAGTAAAGAAATGCTGCACACTGTGTGTTAATGAGAACCTGGATTTTATATCCAGCTGGATGACAGATGGGTAATCTGGCACTATTCCCTCTGGAGTATCGAGGGGGCCTTGTTCCAAGGGAATTGTTGTCATCATCCCTGGTCTTTAAGCAGCTGAACATCGACCCTCTATATTCATTCAAGTCTTTAACTAGATTTTTCATTTCACTGCCAGTGCAGAGGTGATTATGCTGATCACGTGAGCTAGGTTTAGTCCTTAACGCCACCATACAGAAATAGCAGTCTGGGGGCTTGGTGTCAATCTCTCGCCAATAAGGAGCTTGGCCGGCAGCCATGGATTGTGGGCCGAGTTCCCAGCTGGCATATAACTTGGAAGACAACCACGAGGTCTGGGTTCAATATCCAATTGCTAAGGAGTCTGGCTGACAGCCTCATTTTGTGGAATGAAACCCAAATTAATATAATGCGTTTGATACCAGACAAGGGGCATGGCCCACTTCCAAATGCTGTAAGGGCTCAGATAAAAGCCATAGGCATTGGGTTCAGTGTGTAAATGGTATCGAGGTCGGATAACAGTCAGGATCGGGCTTAATCCTCAGATGGTGAGAAAAAGGAATGAGCCCTGAGCTCTGCCTTCATGCAAAAAAAGAGCTCAAATGAGGAGAATAGCTCTAGTTTCAATCCTCATGTGGTAAAGAGCTCACAGGACAGTAATGGTTTCTAGGAACAAGTGTAAATTGACATGGAGCTTCAGAAGAGATGTGGGATCTGGGTTCAATCTACAAATACTGTAAAGCTCAGATAATGGCCAGAGGGGCAATTTCCAAACCCTCTGTTCCAGCGTGGTGCCTGGGAAGGAACCAAGATCACATTACAGCTAAGAAAGCTGTTTTCTTCTGCTGCATAACTTAAGACATTTTCCCTTTTGGATCAGGATGAATCCAGCATCTTCTAAAGTTTCAGAGGGAAATGGAGGTGGGAGGGGAGAGCGCTACAGGTTTGAGCAAAGAGAAGAACAGAGCAGGAGAGAATCAGACTGTGAGCACCACCTGCTCTTGCACACCTCGTTGGGCTTGAGCCATGGAAACTGCTCCAGGGAAAACATGGGTACAGCTCATCAGCATCCTCGCTGTTCCACAGTGCCTGCACCACTGGGTGTCCTCGGGGCCTCTGTGGGAGGCAGCTCATCCCATCGAGGGCCAGCAATACCCCACGCTGCAAGTACTGCTCACTGACACTGTGTGCACAAGGGACTGGTGTGAAACAACACAGGCAGCAATAACTCACTCCCGCTCTCATGGCTCATCCTTTCAGTCGCTTCCTGACGCAGCTAGGCTAGTTGATTTGAAGTCATTCCATTTTGTATAAAGGAATGAAAATAAAACATGTATAAAACATTCAAATACTACTTTGAGTGGGCCTTTAAAGTTGGTCTGTTACATAAGAAACCCTTCCTTGAAGAGGTTTTATTGAAAGTGATATTGATCCTGGGAAAAGCTTCAAATTTGATACATCAGCACTATCTCTCTTTCCTTGAGGAAATTCTTTACAATCTAATTCTGATCCCTGGGACTGTAGGCTTTAGCTCTAAAGTCCTAATAGGATGGACCACAGAGAACAGGGCCTGACGGCTGTGAGTGCTGCTATAACAAGCTGCGGTTTGTCAGGCTGACCTCCAGCTAGCCACACTCTTGAGCAGCAACTGCAGACTTGGGGTAAACCCCCTTCAGATGCCCTCTCAGGGCAGCAATTACTCATTCCTAATGACCAGGGGTGCTGAAGATAAGCCCTGCCAGCACCATCCCCTGCACAGGCAGTGGGCACAGGCCAGCATTTTGCTCTTCATCCTGTGCAAAGCCATGATGTTGGGGACAGGATACAGCCCCTGCCACAAAGCTGCCTTCCTTGAGGCTTTGCTGATGCACATGGAGGGAGCAAACCCACCAGGCTCAGGAACATGGCTGCAGATATAACCTGGCTCCACTGCCAGACTGTTTGCTGACAGAATGACTGTTTTATATGTCTATAAGAGCAGCTATAAGTGCAGCTGTCTGAAAAGCAACAAAATCTATGATGTGTGTTTCTAAATCCAATGACAGCTGGCAGTGTTGCACTGCAGCTCATTCCTTCTTTTACACAGTTTAGCTAAAACACTTCTCTACAATCACCCCAATTTATCAACAAACAGCAGTTTCTGGAACAATTTAAAAGCATTCCCAAATAGGCAAGAAGTGGTCAGCTCTTTTAGCATTCAGCGATCTGTGAGCTCCCAAATAGGCAGGCAGCTGGAGATGGATGGGGATGACTGATGGGAGGATTGAATGCCCTCCCCAGACACCTCACATGGAGGACATTGCTATGGATCACATTGGGATGGGGGACCTTGAGGCAGGGGTATCTTGGGTAGCTGCAGAGCATTACCCACAGGTGGGGGTAATGGTGGTTTATATGGTTTAAAGCAGGCTTGAGGCACAAACATGAGCCATTTCTGCACTGACAAGGAGGTGTGGTGACTGGGACCCTGGACAGTGCTGTGACCCAGCCAAGGAAGCCACATGGAGTGGGATCCCCTCCTGCATCTGTCTCATCTCCGTTAGGCATGGGAAAAGCCCAGGAAGACCAAACCCATACAGGTGTGTCCAAGATAATGCCGTAGCTTGCTGTACAGCCATACACTGTAACACAGGGCAGAGTGAGAAGACACAAGGACAGGTACCATGCCTGTCCACACGCTCACCTCCAGGTGCGGGGCAGATGACAGCAGCTGTCATGGGGACCCACTCCCCTGTGCGTCACTTACTGCTCAGGCAAGCTGCATCCACAACATTCTTCCAAAGCACCACAGTTGCAAGGCAGAGGTTTTCTTTATAAATACTTTTTCTTGACAGCAACTGAAGTGCCAATGCTGCATCAAGAGGATGGATGTTTTCAGTGTTTTCCTGCAAAAAGTGAGCTCGGCAGCATGGGCTGAGCAACACCCTATGCACATTCTGCATGGCTAAACTGGAATGAAAGATGTACAGGTATGAAGCAGGTTTTTAACACGTTCATTTCATCTCAGTAAAGTGCTTAACCCAGGTAAGTTGTGCTTCTAGCTCACCCATGACCTTCAGCCTGGCCAGCATCTCCCATACTGTTTTTGCTGCCTGCACTGCTGTCATGCAGCAGACAAACAGCTTGATTCAGAAGAGCCTCGTGCAGGGATGCGAGCCAGACCCACTCCACAGCATCCTCAGAACTGCAGAAGGTGCAGCACCTTGTACCAGATCTCTCCACCTCCCACCCCCTGAGTCTCTTGCCGCTCCGGAGGAGAGAGACACTGATCAGTCATGCTAGAAAGTGAAATACCACATTGGGAACAAATTCAAACTGAGGACTTCAGCGCTGCCAAACCCCAACATTCAAAAATCATGAGTCAAACTCCCAAAAATCATGGGACTGGCTCAAGAAACTGAGTTATAATATAATTTTCATTGTCTGCTGTTTTGAAAAATTGGGGGTGCCTTTACATGACATTTTTTAAGGTCTTCTACTACCAGGAGAGCTAAAATCTGGCCTGTTTTTATTTTTTCCTTTAAACAGCAGTTGATGTGCAGCAAAACAACTATTTTATTTTATAAGTTGTTTGGGTTGGCCTCTCTTCCCCATGGGTGGGGGTTGCAGGCAGTGGCCAGGGACGCGGGGGCACGCCTGATCCCCTTGCCAGCGGGTGCTGCAATGGAGATGCTGTGCTGCTACACAAGGATCTGCCCATCTCCTCTTATAATCCCTAGCCCTTGGGAGGGTAAACCCAGAACGCACAAAAATCAGGTGTTTCATTTCACAGGTCTGAGTCTATGTTTCCTATCGTGCGAGGAGCTGCAGTCATGATGCGCTGCTGAAAATCACTGACCCCAGTACTGGCCCATCCTCTCCTGCCTGCTGACCCCGTCCTCACCATCGGCTGTCCGGGGCTGTTCCCGCTCACCGGAGCAGCTGATTTCCCTGGGAGGAAGAGGGAGTGACTGGGGCTCCTCGCACATTCTGTGAGCTGGGCATCTGGTATTTTTCAAAACTCTAAAATATTTTAACTGAAAACTGTCCTAAAAAAAAAAAAAAGAAAGAAACCCAACCAAAAAACAACACATAAAACCGGAAATGTTTCAATCTGAAATCCTTAATTAAAACCACACTCTTTAGTACATAAAGGAGGAAGTTAAAACAGAAATGTACTTTTGCACATTACAGACAGGATTATAATAAACACAAAGCACTGCCAAGAAAGAGGCATTTTCAAGGCTGAAGGAGATGCCTCCAGCTGCACTCAAATAATGTCAGAGGGCTTGTCCACACTGCCGAGTGTCACTGCATTTGAACGCGATAGCAAATGACCATGCTAGACAGATGAGGAAGACAGCAATTATTGGCGCAGATCACTAGCACCGCAGCAAGGACCACAACCCGCTGGGGTCTGTGAACTCCACTGACTTCCAACAGATCCCAGACCCTGATCTTAATCTGTAAAATATTTGAAGGAATTCGCCCTGGCTCTTCCTGCTCCTCTGGGCTCGCAGATACGGCTCAGCTGGAGGGACCCAGCTTGGCAGGAGCTCTCCCCAGCTAATCTTTAGGGGAATCTTGTACCAAAGCACACAGGGTGGAGTCTGAACCTGATTTCGAAGGCATAGATGAATGGCTGGAAAAGGCCAGCGCCATTAGCCTGATGTCCCACACCACACAACCTGGGACACACACAAGTAGTGCAGCAGCCAAACCCGGTCCCTCACAGGGACAGATCGGATCTTTTGTAAAGATACCCAATGTCAGCTTAAAATTTTCTGTGAGTGTGAAAATCAGCCTATCCCCTTGTAAAATTTTGCGGTTATTTAACATCTGTGGTCAAAACAGGTACCTGGCTTCTAGTCCTACCTTTTGGCCTTTGAGTGACAGGATCTTGCTATACCCCTGCCTGCTAGGTTTTTGTTTCTTCTGGGTAGCTCAAGATTAAGGTCAAGCCTTCTCTAAATACACTTTCATTAAGCAGCATTTGTTGCAGGTCTTCAGTGTATTCATAGAAATGCAAGTTCTTCCAAGCTTCTAACCAATTCTAACCAATATGGAAATTAGTTAGAAGTCTTGGTAAGACTTGTAGGAAGCTATGTCAACAAACTGCTGCTGTGCACGACGCTTAGGATCTCACAAAACAGCATCGACATGTCGAGGGAGGACAGGTCTCCTCAGACTCTGCTCTTTCTCACCAGTTGCAGACTTGTGTTTGTCTGCTGCTGACAGCCTGGTGCTGCTGCCTGGGTGAGATGGTCTTCTGCAGAGAGTGGATGCTGGGAAAAGTAGTGTCTGGGTGAGGATGGCTGGTACCTCTCCAACCTAGAGAGAAGCCTGGAAACTAGGTCTGAAGGGAGCCACTCACAAAAGGTAGTGAATGCCCTAATGCCCACTGAAGGCTTAGGATATAGCTAAGGGAAAGGGAAACCACAGCAGGCTCAGAGAAAAAAAAATCTGTGTGAGAGTAACAGGGCAGCCTTCTGATCATAATATATGTCTGCACATAAGTTCCAGGAGAACAGAGAATAAACAAGGCTGCTTTAAAGCCCTCAATATACAACTACAGCCTTTAGCCTCACACATGCTTCATAGAAAGACATCATTTGAAGGGAATACTGATATGAAATGTAACTTGTTTAGGAAACAGGAGAAGAAAATAAGAAGGGCTGGGTTTTTCCTATGAAGAATATATTGGGGTTCAAGAAGATGTGAGAAACAGACGCTGTAGACATCTCCAGGGACAGAGAAAGAAACAAGGAACACAGGAGATGTCCCACAGAGCTCCATTAATCAAAACCAGGACATGAATGACACTTTTTTGAGCATCTGACTGAAGCAACCAAATAATTGGAGTTGATAGGACAGGTAATGTTAATTACCCTGGAGTCTGCTAAAGACGGAGCAGGGGCAGATCCCAGTCACACCAAGCTGATGGAATGCATAGGGAAAAGTTGCTTTGGAGAAGGGAAAGTAGCAGGGGAGGGGATGTTTATTACTTGGATGTTATTGATACAGAAAGTTTATTAATAGTTCAAAACCCAAAGTAAATGAGTGCAAATGGTTACAAAACCATACAGTTCAGCAGATTAAAGCAGTGAAGGAACAAGTACAACGTATTCAAGATATGTATTTCAAAAAAAGCAAATTTGAACAAATTCAGGGCACAGGTCAAGAGGATCTCTAGGGAAGGGAGTTTAAGGCAGCATTTCCCAACCAGTGAGACATGGAGAGGCAACAACTGTGCTGTGGGTCCAGTGGAGAGAGCAGCAGAAAGAACAGCAGGAAAATACCCTGCAAATACATACAAGAGACAGAAAGAGGAAAATATCCATCCGTAACTCAGTGAAAGAAAATAAACAACATACTGACACAGAGACAGCTCTTTCCTTTAGTTTTCATAGAAACAATTAACTGTGACATGGCTATTAATAACATTAATTTTAAGTGTGAAACAGAAGCAGACCTGAAGAAGGAAGGAATAGATGAAAGACCACTTAGGAAACCTAAATCACTGAAGTGCTCAGTTATCACTATGAAATCTGTCAGATTGCTTTGTCAAATACAGAAGATTCATATCTATTCAACAAATGCTTTTCCTACATTTTCACCCAGAATTTTGCCATTATCTTATTAGCATGCCCTCTTGCAATAATGCTGCATGTTGCTGAAATGATTTTGCTCCTGGCATACTGGAAGTGTACTTATTGCTTTACTGCCCTGGGACAGAGACATATCCCTGATACTCTCAGCTTCCCCTCACTGCTTGTCAGCATTTCAGGGGAATACATCTTCTCTAGATGTACTGCAATTGAGATATCATCTGAACTACTTTTTTTTTAATCCTTTTAAGGTGAGCAGGCATGACTCCTTGCAAAGCAAGCACCCAGAGTGGCTTAGGTGAACTCTAGAGGAACATACCTCTTTATCTTCCCGGAAAACAACCCAAAGCCAACCTAGTCCTGGAGATCAACACCTCAGATATATGGACTTGGATGGGATGGATGTTTAAATTTCACAACAGTTACTCTGCAGCCACTGCTGCCAGCACAACTCCTCCACACTAGTTAACACATCCTCGGTCGCTGTGGAGATGGAGCAGGGGTGCTTGAACAGCCTGTCAAAACAGTAGCTCCAAATATCATCCATTAATTATATCATGCCTAGAGATGGCTGTCAAAAATGCATGGAGCCACATAGGCAGGGAGAGGCAGATGAGAGCACAGCTCACTCATGGTGTGTGGGACACAGCTAAGCATGCAGGAAAGACTCTGCCATGAGTTACTCCAGTCAATGGATGGATTTAGATGTCAGATGTTAGCTCTTTCCCGGAGAGACCCTCTGCATGTTTTTTAACACATCTATGTACCCAACTGCTGAGTGACCTACAGCCTTGCCCTCCCTCCTTCTCCCCTCTTACTACTGGAATACAAATCCTTCAAGTGAAAATACATCATATTCTGGAGCTAAAGAGTTGTATTAAAATTGAGTATATGAGGTGCTGGATTAAGCTAATGGTGTCATTGGCTTGCCTTCTGGGAGAGGGATCTGAGATTTTTGCAATGTACTTGTCAGGTTTTTAAACTTACTCAGCTAAACAAATAGCCACCGTTAAGCCTCTGAAGGGATTCTGCCCCCAGTCAGAGGAGACAGCCTTCTGAAACAATTCTTGGGGATAAAGGTTGATCTAAAGAAGCAGAATTTCTCAGGGTTTAACTGAATGTGTCTCACTGGTTAAGTAAATGGTTATCTTTCTGGATATGGCATAATCTCCACTGAAAAATAAATGCATGGAAAATATTAAGATCAACTTATTAAAATAAATCCCCCTAGAGCTGTCTGGCAGTCTCTAATTAAATAATTCCACCTGAGAATCCCATCCCCTCAGATCACATATGGGATATACCCACTCGCTCCCACCTTCAGTAAATGGGAACCATGTGGGCAGTATTAGAAGAGGGAAGTGCAAGAAAAGGTGAGCCCAGTGAAAGGCAAAGAACATGCCATGGCACACTGGGGAAGATTAAAGGGAGATGAAAAAGGAGGGCTGAAAGCTTTTGACAGCAGAGAACAAGAAAATTTTCATATCTGAGAAAGTTTATGGGCTTGCTCTGAGCGGGAAGAAAGGTGTTAGCAGTTGGAAGAAAAGACTAGGTCTTGTCCTGGAAGTAAATGCTTCAGAAACATTAACTTTCCAGCTTAGCAATGACCTTGCTCCATTTATTGATGAGGGCTGTGGTTGTTGGAAGCCTGATCCCACAAAACGAGGCTCAATGCGCATTATTGTGCAGTTGATAAACGTTACACTTTCAGAACTGAGAAACATATTTATACTCACAGCACTCAGAAATGACTCAACAGATTCTCACTCAGATTTCAGGTCATCTCCTCTAGTCCTCAGTCTGAAACTTTAACATAAGGAACTCCCATTTAAAGAGAGATGATAAAATAAAATTATAAACAGAATCACAGAATC
>VYZX01006703.1:11237-27231 GCA_013401335.1 Brachypteracias leptosomus
TATTATGGAACAAAGGAACAAGTCATGACCAAAACTTTAGTCATTAACTCTTTTCTGTATCTACTACCAATTTGGAAAATGATGACCACATGATTCATATATATCATGCCAAAACAGGAGCGGCATGGATGTTAAATTATTTGCCATGTTCACAGACTGTCAGATGGGGCAGATAGCCAGCTTTTCAAAATAATCACAAAGAGATCAGCACAGCTGTATCATATTTTCAGCTTGTACTCCTTTACTACTGAAACCAACATCCAGTGTTCTCAAACCAGAGCTCACTTTCATGAACATGAATTTTAATTCATATTTCTTCTTGCTTTAAATGAAATGAAAGACAAAAAAAGAAAAAAAGTGTGACTGACTAGTCTGATCTATAATTTCCTCCTCATTAGTACTGTAAAAATGTCACCTTTGCAAAGCAGGTATGCATGAAGAAGGAAATGAACAATGGTTGTAGAAGGGCTGAGTGGATGACATGAATAGATGAAGGGTCTAAACTAATTGTGAGAAATGAGAAGTATGAATTGGGATGATGACACATAATCAAATTCTCTTTTCAGTGTTTCATGTCTCGCTTCTGCAAAGTGTTGAGCTCATGAATGTCTACCACTAAGGGAAAAAAACGTTTGCCTTTATTATACTAATACTGCTTCAGTGCTATTTATCAATCTGTTTAATTAATATATAAATTACTGGTCCCAATTCTCTTGGAAATGCTACACAGCACTCTAAGATTATAAGGTAAGAAAGTGAATTGGAAAAAATGTTACAACTTAATTTAACATAATTATGTTATTGATAATCTGGAAAACAAATATATCATTATAACTGTTGAACTACTCTCGCTCTCCAATTAGGAACAAACACTGTGCAAAGCTCTGCAAGACACCCTGCCTCAGATTGCTTATAGTCTGAGGATATGGCAGGAGACAAGTGGATATGGGCAAACAGATGGGGAAAGCGGAAGATAACAGTGAAATGGTTATGATTACTGTAATAGTTTCCGAACATTTGATCAGAAGCCTGCCACAGGGGCAAAGAAAAAAGCTTTTATTTTATTCTTCCATAAAAGGCTGCCTACACCAGAGGATGTTAATAAGATAATTAGGATAATGATGTAATTAAAAGTGAAGCTGGAGTCCCAAAAGATATAGTTTTATGATATGGGTGAGGAATTGCATCCTATGTTATGTTTTTAATATTCAATACAGTCTGGCTTTGTGAGACATCACAAATGCTTTAAGGCAGATAAAAAATGCCAGCTTCCAGAGGCAGAATTGAGCTGCTTCTTAAATAAATATTGTAGGAAAGGGCAGTGGATAGAGTGAACAGTTTATCCAGCTTGCAAGGGCAAGCACAACAATCACCTAACGATTCCTGAAGGGGCACTTGGCAGACTCTGGAGGTCAGGGAGAGGCAGAGAGGGAGCAGATTCGAGCTGGATAATTCTCCCTCCCAGAGCAGTTTGGCTGTGTTGATGGAAGTGTGCTGCAACTAATGCAAGGGGATAGAAGTGATAGCCTTCTCCACCCGGCAGCCCAGCCCAGCATTTCTGGAGGGCCTTTCTGGAAGGAAAATACACCTCAGTTCTCCCAGCTCCTGCAGAAGGGAGAGTTGTGTTAAAATAAATCAGTCAAGCACTTAATAAGAATGACCTGTGAACTCCCTTTCCTTTGGAAATGGTCTTTTTGTCAGAAAACTGTTGTGAGAATATTTGCTCCTTGAGATTTATTTTCTCATGATTGCCTAAACTAACTACCCCTTTTATTCCACAGTGTAATGCAAAGAGTGTGCCGATGTATTATAAAATGGCTTTGTTTGCTAGAACTGTTTGACTGCTGAGGGTTTCTGAGTGTGCATATTGCCTGGCTCATTGTGCCTGTATTGATTGGAATTCATTAGCCTCTAGTGTCCTCAATGTCAATATGTTATGTCCATAACGTAGCAGGAAAAAAACAACCAATTCAATAAATAAAATTCAACCAATTCAACCAACCAACCAATTCAATAAATAAAAATATCCTTACTTCAAAAACATAATTAATGAAATTTCTGTAATAATGAGATAACTTTGAGGTATCTCTCCTTCCTGTAAACCTCTGTCTTAATATACTAGATTACACACACACACAGATTCTCCGTCAGTAGGTTCTAACTCTGATAGTGTCCCCTCTATAGACAGCTTAAGTCAATAGAAAGGCTGTCACCTACTCAGAGGGCTTTGGATCAGCTTTGGGAGCTCAAAGTTTTCCTGAAACCTGACAATTTAAGCATAACTACACCTATTCAGAGATAAGATTAAAATTGCTTGAAAAATTATACTTTTTCCTGCCATACTTCACAGGGGAAAAAAAAAACAGTTTTCAATTTTTTGACTACAATCTAGTAAAAAAACCTGGGAGTCACAGCTCTTCCTTGAAATAAATGGGCCTGAGGGAAAAAAAACAAAACAAAAGCTTAGGAAAGGCATGGAAATGTTTGTACTGTTTTTCTTTAGTTGATTTTTTTTTTTAAGATAAACAAAAAAAAACTGTTGTTTAGGTCACTCGAAGACTTTTTGCATAAACAAACTGAACTAAACAAGAATTTAGTGCCAAATTTCAACAAGCTCCCAACAAAAAAACCACAACCCCTACCTTGCCATTACAATTTTCTAAATTAGATTCTTTCTGCACTTAGAATCAGAAAACCCATTCAGAAAGATAGCACAAGGGCTTTTCGGTACACCTTTTTATTTAAATTTTTAATTTTTTTCCAGTTTCCAAAAAAAAGCACAATTGCACATGAGGAGGAAGGGATTCAAAACTCTTTTTTTCCTGATTCAGAGCAAGGATTAAAAGCAGAAGTCTCACCTCCCCTGAGGCTGCTGTAATCATCACTTTCTACAGTATTCTTTGAATGCATTTTTCTCCATTTCTCATAGAGAAGGACTTTAGATTTGCATAAAATACTTTAATATTTATTGAGCTAGCAAGAGAGGGTGAAAATGACTCTATAAGACAGTGGTTAAACCAGTCCCACGGGATGTGAGGCACCTGGGTTCCTGTTCCTAGTCCAATGAATTTTTAATTGTATTCTAAAAAGTGGAACAGCTTTGAGAGACAAAGCCTGACACAACTTCCTGGAAAGCAGATAACCTTTGTTCAAAGCCCTAATGTTAATCAAGCAGAAGGAGTATGCAAGCCCCTTTTCCTATGATTGACCTGATAGTTGGACCATAGAATCCTACGATTCACAATGAGACATGATTATAATAATACATCTCTCTGGTTTGCAAAGGAAGCCAATTTGGGAGTTTGGCTGCCAGTGAAAAGAGACTGGTGTGATTGCTTTCAACACAGGCAAGCACTAAACCAATAATTTTTCAAATGTCCAGATTTCAAAAAGTTAAGATTTTAGTTCCTAACAAAATATGGCCAAGATAGAGTCCGCTGTTTTCACAGCTCATGGAGAAATATTTCATTTTACCATATCCCAGAACAGTAACTAAATTATCTTTTTGGTTGAGATTTTTTATTTTTTATTCCTTCAAACAAAACATACTTCAGAGAATGCAAATACAGAATTTTATTCAAAACAAATACACAGCTTTTGTCCTGTGCACCCATTCATCCTGCAAAATCTTTTCCTATGAACAAACATCTACAGTAGAAAGAGTTTTGATCCTACTTTCCTGATTCCTATGGTTGCGTACATCCATACCATGACAGGATATGAAATGAATTAAATTCAGTATGTGTAACACTAGTGAAAGGCAATGAACTTTACATCAGGAAGGAACTCAATTCGTACTATATATAAGGAAGCAAACAGCCTTCAAGTCTGAGTTTCATGAGACACAAGAGGTATGCACCTTTTTCATTATAATTGAATGTAAGTGCTTGTATGGTTTTTAACAACCAGTGATTGCTCTTGTGGTTTTATGGCCTGGTTGTATGCCCACTGAAATCAAGAGAATGAACTGTGAAAGGTTTCTGAGCTTGCTTGAAAGTGAAGCTCAGTGACACAGAACAACGCAGCTGCCTTATCGACAGGAAGGATTTGGACAAAACCAAAGAAATTTTTAAAAAATTGTTACAGCAAAGGTGATTGCTTACAGAGTTTAAAATTTTTAGATCTACATGGTTTATACTTTCCCATGCTCCTTTTCCCATCAATAATCCAACCATTCATCTTCTGTGAAATCTAAACCTTCTGTGCTTCATGTTTTATTCATCCTAAGGTGCTTAATTTATACCAAAGGACAGCAGAGGGGCTAAGAGTAGCCTGTGTAAGGGGAGATGCCTTTAAGGCTATTATTCATGCCCTTTGATCTCAAGTTTTCACTCAGGAAACTTTGGTTCTGTGGGTAATTATAGGCCACCACTAGCTTTTACTCTATAAATTACAATAAATCTGAAGAAAGCCAAGGATCTTTGAGACCTTAGCCATGTTTCAGTACCTACAATACTCAGAACAATTATAAATATATTCTAAAACACTAAAGTTAATTCTAATTCAAGACTAGTTATTTTCTTTTAAATCTATTTTTCATAATGTAATTGATAAATATTACCAAATCCACAATATTTATGGCTATTTATTTTATACACCACTTAGGCTAACACCTAACAAACTGCGATATGATGGATGAAGAGTGACACTAAACTTAAACTTTCCCATGGAAATATATGTTATGAACTGTACACAATCAATTATTTCAGACAAAGCCCATGCTGTTTCCTCTTCTCCAAGGACACTGCTACATATTTAGGTTTTCAGCTTGAAAGCCCATTTTGGCACCACTAATGAAATAAATTATGTTTCTTGTCAGATCTCCCACTGGGTGGCGTGTGGTACCTCATGTACGTTCATTTGTCACCCTCAAATAGAATAATACTTCCTGCAGGTTCCCAGAGCAGATAACTGCCCAAGTGGAAGTTAATTAAGTCATTGGTTCACTTTGCTCCAGAGGATGTTAAACCACCGGTGCTAAATGAGATACTTACAGTACCACACTGGAGACACATCCAATTAAAACACCAGAAGAATTCAAATGTATATAGAGCTGTCCTCACAGATTACAGTGAAGAGAGGTCTAATAGGTAGAAAGCCATTTAGAAGGAATAATGGAAGCAGAAATTCATTTAAAAGGCAGCAGAAGGTGTCTTCCTTGAAAAATCTAGATGGTAGAATCTGAAGAAAAAACTGGCATTTTCTCCTATTTCAAATTTGAGACATGACAAGACCTTTCGTTTTGCCATGTTTCCACTAATGACTTTGCATTTAGCTACAGTAGATAATAATAGAATCCCTCTTTTTAACTGCAAACTATTATCCAAGCTCAAGGAATTGGTTTATTTCCTTAAATATATTCCAAGGAAATACTTACCATTTCATATCTACTCAAGAAATACTGCCAACAAAGGGATGGCATCCTTTTTTTTTAAATCTTGGGGTTTTTTTCTCATGCAAGAGAATACTTCTGTTGCTCCAACAGTTAAGGAAAAAAAGTTTCACTTTTACAGAGGAGCATAAAATGGTAGCCATGTAGACCAGAGTGCTTTTCTAGGCAGAACACAAAATTCATCAAGAGTTTTGGCTCTCTAATAACTGTGAACACAAGGCTTCAACCCATTACCAGTTTGATCAATTCCCATTGCAATAACAAAACCAGGCAGGCAATAGATGTTGACATTTTGCTTTATACTTCACTATAACCTTTTTTCTTCCTGACAGTAAAACTAATTGAAGATTGGTGAATGGCTCAGAACAAATGTAAATAAAATCCTTCTGCTTCTAGTGTTCACGGTTCAAAATCGTATTCCATTTCCAAATAGAAACTCTGCTTTGGTCTAGAGTGGCCTTTAGTGGCTCACTGGAATAAGTCTGGTGGCACTTATCAAGCCCTCAGAAGTATATTGAATGATCTCAACAGTAGATAAAGAGTAGGTAGTCATCTCTAAGTGTAATGAAGGTTCTGTGAGGAGCTACCAATGCTCCAGTATAAGGAGAAAGTTTTGTCCTGAAGACCACCAGATTGGCAAAATTCACAAAAAGAAAAGTAACGAAAAAGAAAAACATAATGGCTGGCTGCATAATTTAGCATATTGGCATAGAAGAATAATGGAACAACTTTGCCATCTTTAGAGAGGTTTCCTGCTCCTCATGAGGAGTGAGGCAGGCTGGACTTAGGATTTCCCATTTCTATAAGAGGGCCATATTGCCATATTCAGCCAACATTATTAATTTTGCATTACAACAATTTAAAGAGTTAGTTGTCCTGAAGAAGGTAGTCTCATAAAGAGAATGGGGAGATGGTTATGAACAGAGTAAAGCATCTGGTCCATAGCTATATGTAACATGAAAGAGCCCTTTTGTGAGATATTACACGTGAGAGTTTATCCTGTCAAAGGATGGGCCACAGGGCCTTTCCATGCCAGATTCTGCCCTCACAGACAAAACTACTCCCTAGGGTAGAAGATACACGTAATTTGTATATGGCTTTTCAGGAACAAATATGTTCTAGATCCAGAACAGTTTGAAGGTCCTAAAGATGAGCATGATTTAGAACCTGTTAGTCAGTAATGCAGAAGGTAACGCCTCCAGGTAATGCTTCCTGCAAGTGCAAGGAAGTAAAACAACTTGAAATTGCTACCTGGGACTGTGAAGTACCACACTATCTGCAATGAGAGTTTGTACCTATTAAAGGCTACCTAGTTTAGAGACAAAGCTGGGGTTTACTGGAGGCACTGGCCTCCTTACTTGTTCTCTATTACATCGAACAAACAAAGCTATTATTAAAAGTCCAGATTTTAATTTCTTTGGCTTTCTCTAAACTGAATAACAAATACATAGTGTGCAAATTGAAAATTATTTGCAACAGATATCTAGTTGCTGTTTGCTAAATTCTCCTCCACCTTGTGGGCTTAGTTTTCTTTCATCTGGAAACACAAACGTAGTTGGCTGGTGCAAATGCAGGCTTTGCTTCAGAATGAGAGAGTGGACAGGGAACTCAGGCAGACAGCTCTACTGCCAGGATTTTTGATATTAATTCTAAATTTAGCCCTGATGTCTCTGCAATCTGTCTGTAGAATGTGGACAGGATTTTCTGCCTATCTTGTTCATGTAGTGTGGAAACTTTTCCAGGTAGTGACTGTATCTCCTTAAATACATTGCCTAACTCAACAGGACTGGTCAAAGCCAGAGCCTTCTTACAACAGAAGTGATCACAATGAAATGTAACTTCTCAAAACAACTATTGCAAACACATTATTCAATTTCTAAAAATGAAATACACATTCATGGTGAATCCCTACAGATAGTTTCGAAACTTTTCCAAGAAGAGTCGCAAAGAAAGTGTTATTAATTAATGGAAGGGCATTTATAGACATGCGGTTATAATGAAATTAAATTAAATTCAAGCCAATAATGGGGGGATATATATTTCCAAGGACTATACATCCTTAACAAAGATCTCAATGCTTTTATCCTCAGCACTAGGAGTTGAGGACTGCAGATAGGCTTTGATCAACCTTAATTAACTCTGGATTGGATCTGTGTCTGCGAATTGTTTATAGTATCTTGGCTGAAAGCAAGAAACTAACCAATATATTTAGGAAAAAAAATAAATCCCTAAAACAGAGCTTGACTTGCTGGATTAATGCTATGCCAGATAGGTTAGAAAAAAAAAAAATTAATCTTAAATACATTGCTGTTCCTCTCATGAAAAAAGGAAATCTTTACAAATTAGGATTTGTGATAATGTTGCCCATACACAGCCCTTGGTGTTGCTCTGTGGCTGGGCTATGCCCTGCAGCTGTGCCTGGAGCTGAGTGTCAAACACTGAGGCTCCAGTTGTTTTGAGAAGCCAGCTGGGGTGTCAGTGGGTGGTTTCCCAGCTGGCATCTTCTCATGACTTTTGGCTGAGTCCTTCTGGCCAGTCTGGCAGCTCAAGAGTTGAACGTGTGGCTGGGATAACATCATCTCACTGCTGTGCTCAGCTGACCTTCACAGTGTTTTTGTTTTGGCTCATATTTGCTTCTAAGGAATTTGCTTTTTCTGTCATTATATGAATATACAGGCAGATCCAGGCCAAATTCTGAATCCTTCACTTTGCAGGCTCTAAGCCTAGCCACAAATCTGAGCTCTAGTTGAGATCTGCACCACACAGCGTTAGGCAAATACAGCAGCTGTGCGGCTTTATACACACCCAGCCCTGATGTCTCTGAAAGGAAACCTGCTGGAATACAGGTACCTGCCCCTGATCCTCCTGCAGAAATATGCAGGACACTCACTGACAGCTGATGAGACAGAATTAGGCCAGTCAGATCCCCTCCTTCCAATACCCAGCATGAGTGACCACTCTCTGCGAGCTCTGAGAAATCACAACAGCTTTTTCTATATAATGCCAATACCAACTCACTCAGAAGGGGCAGATCCCTTCTTGTGGGGAATTCTCAGCTCTGTTCACAGACTAGGCATAGCATATGCTGGGGGGAAAGAGGCAGCTTTAGACAAGCTGAAATCAGGTACCAAACAAGAAGGAAGTGTAAGTTTCTGAAAGTCATGATGCCAGGGCTAAGATCTGTAGTAATCATGGCCGTGATTTGTTCTCTCAATCCCATGCATTAATACAAGAATCAGTGAAGTCATAATAGTGTTACAGAAGTAAATCCAGCAAACACTGCTTTAGTCAAGGCTTTTTGCACCTCTTAGACAGGAGCAATTCAAATGACCGATCTTACCTGCCAGAATCAAGTCCCGGGATTAGCTTTGCTCAATGAATTTGAAACTGTGGTTACCCAAAAGTGCTGGTAAATCATCTGTATGTGGTCTCTGGTCTATTAAACAGCATGATCTCATCAGCCCTAAATAGCTGAGCTAAACTCTGCGAGAAACTTTGAAAGCTGACAACAGACTTAGTACCAAACTGTGGGCGTCACTGTCCTCCACAATACTGTCATTAAAGCAGGCTGTGGGTGGAAGCTTGGAATCACCACTACTGCAGAGAGAAAAGACATGTTATGTCAATAACTACATTAAATATTTGCCCTGAACTGGCACTCTGGGCTCTGGTGTGTTGAGCCCACTGATTTGGATGTGCTATGAAGGCAGGAAGACATCATCCCCGTGGGCCGTGGGAGATGACAGTCCCAGCTACTGACACTCTTGCTTATCTCTGCAAAGGCTTCTGTTCCACTGCAAAGAGATGTTTGATTTCAGACAGATCTTAGCATGTGGCAGGCTTGACTTTGAGCACTAATGGGTATCAGTTTGTCTCTGTGAGAAGGTGTTAGTCAGCAGTGTTGCCCTTACTTGAAGGCATGAGGTGAGCCTGGGGTCTGATGGTCTCACCTGATGCTGCTTTTCCTTCTGCTTCTTAAAAGCTTTGTCTGGCTCTCAGAGCCCTGGAAAGTTTTAAGAAATGAGCTATGGAGCTCCAGCTTCTGTTTCATGGTTTACCAAGGAAGTGGGTTAGGACAAAATAATATGTTGTAGTCAAGACTGAAGATAAAGACATAGAAGAATGTGTTGAATGCAGAATGAATGTAAATATTTTTCCAAAAGAAAATGTTAGATTTTTTAATTTGCTGTTAATGTTTCAGATGTGCAGCAATTATCAAAGTTTAACTTTAACCCCCCTCCCCAGTATAGTCACTGGTCTAATGTAAGATCTTTCCTCTTTTTTCTTTTTTATGTAACATTTTCATGGATACACTTATTAAAAGAAATCAGATGTCTGAGAAAACAAACCAGTGAAAACAAATACTTCAAACTATGCAAAGAGAAAAGGAAAAAAAAAGCCACAAGAGATTGAAAAATGATCATTTTAATGATTTCAGTTGAAAAACAGTTTGAAAAGAAGGTGACTTTTACAGATAGTTGGAACACCCAAAGAGAATTTATTCAATATATGCAAGCCTATTTAAACTAAAATGTTCCACAGAAGTATCTCAATATTGATGATATTTTTAAATGAGAAGGTTTCTGAGGTCACTTTCTGATGAAAGAAGAAAAAAATATAAAGAAGAAAAATATACTGAAAGGCAGATCCTTATGGGAGGAAAACATGTTTTCCAACATTTCCAACTCTGAGGGGGGTGGCGGATACTTCTGAAGGGTTTGTACTGTTATGCTTATTTTTTCTTTTTCTAATGCACACCAAAAACACTCTCCAGCTGTTTTCAGGAATTGGAGTTGTCCATTACATCTCTCTGATCATCTTCAGCTCATTATAACATGACCCGTGGGCCTGTGTGGTTCTGTGCCCTGGAGTCCTACCACTCCAAACATCAGAACTAGGGACTTGCTGGGACATGCAGGTTGCATGGGACCTGCAGCAATTTTCTTTTGTGGGAAACCCAGGGCATAGACAGGGGGGACCGGAGGTGCCTGCTATACCACACTGTTTCTCGCCAGGGAGTTGGGCTGCTCCCAGGTATCTCCATCTGAGATGTAAGCTCCATTTGCCATTTCCCCCCCAGCTTTATTTCGATTTGCATACACCTATACTTGAAGAATAGATGCGCTGTGCATAAATGTCTTAACTGGCATACAAACAAGGATGTTTATACATAAGCAAATTCATCCTTTGTCGGCTATTGGAGTCATTTGTCTCTTTCAAACACTTGAGTCATTCCATTCATGGAGCAAAAAGAGTACCACTGACCTCAGTGACCCATCACAGACAAACCAGTGAGCAGTCACCAATGGACAAAGAGAACAAATTCTCACTTAAAAAAATCCATGAGCTTAAATTTGTTTGCATAAACCACTCAAATAATAGTAACTCACAGCTTAGTGAAGCAACTCATTGTTTTTAAAAGAAGTAACAGTGAATAGTGAAGATCAAGGTCTTGGTCTGAAGTTCATTGCAGTCAATGGAAAGAATCTCTATTTAGTGGGTTTGGGGAATGCTTCCTACTCTCAACTGTGTAATTTCTCGGCCTTCCAACTATATAAGGAGATGGTCCATCTTTCAAAAACAGTTAGAGATATACAACATCCAAAGACAAAGGAATGCCAGCACATGAAGGGGAAAGGGGGGTTTGGGGGGGGAATGAAAGAAAAAAAAGATATTATTTTCTTCATGTCCCTGAAGAGTGGGATGCAGGACAGAGAACATAAATTTAGGCCTGTGCTGCTGGGAACAGGAGAGGTGTCAGAAATCACACATTTTGCAGTGTGTTCCTCTACAAGAAAGTCCTTTGAGAGAAAAGCCTCTAAGTGTGTGAGCAGAACCCATAAAATTTTACACCCACCCCCCCAAAAAAAGGAGGAATGGAGCGTCCAAACCTGCCACAGAAAGCTCGACCCTTCTTTTAAATTTGTCTGCAATGTTTTTACAAGACATGGCTTGAAAAAGGCTGCATGCTTGCAGTAAAAAGTTACATCTATAACTTTTTCATTGTAGCAAGCTGTTCTTACCAGTGCCAAGATATTATTTTCTACACTCACAATAGTATGTATGTATGGTTTTAAAATTCTGCACGGTAGTTTCATACCAAACTGTTACTTGTTTATATAATTTTTCATGTCAAAATGCATTTTGTGTGCCAGAAAAAATGGAATATATCATATTTTAATCATTTTGCATAAATTGTGAGTGTTTACTGCAGGTTTAAAAAAAGTCTTTTCCTCCCAACTACCAATCTTATTGAAAACAATTATGTTTCTGGCACAAGACTCTGAACAATATTCAGCACAAATTACATTTCATTCTATTATTAATAGATGTGATATGTGAGAAATGAAGATGTATGGCTACTTGTTTCTGCTTATAATTATAGCAATGCCATTACTATTTTCCCTCTTTTATATATGCTTTTTAGAATCTTTGGGTTGGATATCTATGTGTTTGTGATCTCTTATCCAAAGGGCAAAATGACAATGAAAATAAGAGCAGCTATCCTGTTACAAGATTAATTTGGGAATGATAAATGAGTGTTTTTAGAATGAATTGCATAGGTTACCACTTAAACAGGTCTTGGCAGCAAACCAGCCCTTTTCTTCAACAAAAATGGGGGAAAAAAAATGTAGAGAATGTATAAATGAGTTGATTGCCCCAGGATGTCTCTCTCAAGAAGGATTAGAGAAACCTACTGGGGCATTTTCTATCCCCACAAAGGCAGTATTTGTGCTACAAAAGTTCACCCTGATAATCATGTTACTACAGAAAAAAAGACAAAAAAAAGATTTTTTGCTCCTGTACCACCTCTAGTAAGACATTTGAAGTCGTAGGTGCCACTGAGTCAGCTGTATAATGCTGGCTCAGCCTATGCAAAGAGTGGGAGTGAGAACAAGCTCTCTCAAACACTCTTCAGCATAGAGAGGGAAAAACTGAACAATATCATTTCCTGCTAACGTTGAAGAAGCACTGTGAAATCCAACTCCACAGTCTGGGCACAACTTCTTCAGGGCTGTGCAGGTTTTATCTTCAGGCTTTAACTGTACTTTGCCATTAGGTTCAGGCTACAGTTGGCCCTGCATGTGTAAGTTGTAGGAAAAAACAAAGAAGTAGTATTTGAAGGGCAGCTCCCGGTCACACACATTCTTGTTCCTAAAGCTTCTTCTTCCAATTGAGAGACAGAGATTTCTGAAATGCCCAATCAGTTATGAGTAAGACTTCAGCATGGCTTAAGGCCAGTCATGATATATGTTTGATGAGATGGGACATCTGTGTTTCAGTTTGGTCTCTTTACAAGAAATTTATTGGCAGGAATAAGTCTAAACCCTTGTCCGGGTGTTACTATGTGACAAGACAACTGGAATATTTTTGGTGGAGCTTTGTAATTTTTCTTCGTTTGTCTTGCTTTTCTTCCAAGATTTCTTCCTATTCTTAACATAGGTATTAATGAAGATGGAACGTCTTTCCCACCTTGATCATTGCATTTTTTACTCTAACCTTTCTGCACTTGAAACTTTTAAAACTGCTGTAGTTGTTCAGAGCAAGAGCCCAATTCTTATCTGCAGAATACATCAGTAGACATTTATGGGAGTAATATAAGAAAAATGGAAAGAATGAAGGGAGCCATCCTCCTAGCACTGTGTAATCAAATCTTCCGAACGTGCAGCTGGTGGGGCTCTCCTCCATGTTTTGTTTGGGTTTTTTTTAACTCATTTTCAGTTCACCTATTTGGCTTTCTCAAAATCCAGTAGCAGTGGGCTTCAGATTATAATTCTTTTTCCTGTGCAAAAAGATCCTCCATTAAGAAAAGGTATCTTACCTGGTAATTTTGTCAGTGTCTCTTAAACTCTAGGTTTTGGGAAATGGTGAATAGCCTTTTCCTATACTCTTTTGTTTTTAAAAACTTGAACTGGGCATGACAAGAAAAGGCCAAACAGTGAAACAAGATGAAACAAACACAGAGAAAAAAAGAATTATCAGAAACAGTATAAGCAAAAGCAAAGATGAGAGAAGGAATGGTGATGGGCATATGCTTACAACTGAATGAAGAGATTTTCCAAAGGTAAGAGAAATGGGATTTAGATAACATGATCACCAACACTATCTTTCAATCACTAGTCTGTGTTCTCAACAGATATTTTATTCATACTAGAGAGTTCTGTTCATTAAAAATCATACATCTACAAACAAGCAAAACAAAAAGCCCAAACCAACTAAACAAACCAATTAAATGTTGATGCATAACAGAAAAAAAAAAAGAAGGAAAGATTCCCTCCCTGGCCCCAGCTGTTCGTATTTATATTCACTTGGCAAACACTTGAAAGAGTTTCTATCTGATCCATTCATGAATGTCTGGGGGGTAAAAATGGATCCTGGGTAGATTCATACTGAGATATTGTTATAATTCATGGCAATCACAACTGTCTTGAGGCCATATTATGGTTCTGTTGTTCTGTGTGTGAGCTACACTATGAGTTTACAGGATGGAAAGGACAAGTATGTGGCTTTCAGAAACTGTTTCTTTCAGGATGACCTGTGTGAAGGGCTGCTGATCAGTCCATGGTACCATGGTACATTGTGCATATCAGAAGAAGGCAGGGAAGGATGCAGCTATTTTATAAGTGGGAAAGTGGCATGCCAAGTGCTACAGAAACACTTTTGTTAAACATGAATGAAAACGTGACCCCTCTGTGCAAAGAACCATGACCATCCTTCCTGGACCAAAGTACAAGGTCAGCTATTCTGCTCCAGCTGCCCCTAGCCCAATATTTGCAAATTAATGAGCTGACTAGAATTTAAACATGAACAAACCAGAAGACTTGGTGCTCAAAGCTCAATCCAAGCAAAATAATTAATTTCCCTGAGATATGAAGAAAAAGTAAATTTATTCATAAAATTATGCCTGTGAATTGCAATTCTGCCACTTAGGTTTGAGTGTTGAAGACAACACTCAAACGTCCCATCATAGCACAAACTGTTACTGACAACAGAGAAACCTGTCTATGTGCAAAGCTCTCTGGCATGTATGCTATCATAAAATTTATAACCTGACTTTAAGACAAAGAAAAATTGGATTATAAGCATTTCTTCAGGAGAGTGAAAAAACAAAAAGATTATTTCTGTTTGGATTTTGCATTTCAGGGAGCAAAACAGCCTTATCCAAATTCCAATTAAGCGAAATATTATATTCCAGTAGTTTTCACTGAACACTGGGATCCAGAATTCTCAGAGACTCGGGTGTTACACACACTAAGTAAGACACAATGCCTGCCCCCCAGAATTTGTAATATAAACCTCTGAACCATTAGTGTATAACTCACACTCTTACAGTTACCAAGGCAAATACTGACCTGTGCCTGAACGCTGAAGATATTAGCAGCATTTGGAACCAGAAAGACAAACAAATAGTAACAACCATTCACAGATTTTAAGTGTGTAAACAGAATGATCATTAAACCTGGCCATGCAAAATTCTTTTTCACATCTAAATTTCACCTTTCTAACCCAGCTCGGATGTAGATGCTGTCACCCTAGGTTGGAAGGGACCTTTAAATCTTAGCAGAAGCAAATCTCCTTTGGACAAGACTTTGTGCAGTAGGAGTACTAAAAAACTTATATAATTGGACAAACGGTTTGGATTTTTTTTCCAGCATCTGGTTGTCACTTGAACGACAATGCAGCTCCAATTATATTTTATAGGGAGCAATTTCATTTTTGTAGTTTNAAAAGAAGCAGGTTTAAATAGGATATGTCTCCAGGGAGACAGAAGACAATTATGCAGGGAAATGAACAGTATGTCACATTGTTTCATGTGTTATAGCTCCACTATCCATAAGGTTTTGGATGGACAGATAGAAAGACAGATCAGGCATCAAAGGGATGGATGGAGATGCAATATCTTTCCAGTGCCAGTATCTGGTGGAGTTAGGTTGGTCTGCACTGCTAGTCACAAGTTCCTCTATTCAAAAGATTAAGAACTATGAAATAAAAAAATACTCAAGAAGTCCTGTTAAAAACATTGTAAATATTTTCCTGCTTTTGTTTTTTTTTTGGTTTTTTTTTTTATTTTTTTTTTCANTTTGTTCTTCAGATGATGTATATCATGAGAAGGAGGGAGTCCTCAGCTCTCCAAAGGACCATGAACTTGCCCATTGCTAACAACAAACTACACTGCTGCGTGTAAGAAGTAATGGTTGCAAAGGGCATACTTATCCTATTGCACAGGCACAGTCTATGACGCTTTTGGATTCCAACAATCCAATGGTTATTCACATCTTTATCACCTTGAAGCTGAATTATTACTCAGCCCTCCATCTCTGACTGTGCCTATAAGGCACTCTGAAAGTGCTGCTAGTGCAGTGTTACAAGAAATATTCAATACAGAAACAGCTTTGTCTTTGATATTCACTAAATACAACCTGGNTATTTGATTAGCATGAAACACATACATTTTTTACTCTATAAAAAAAATCCAGATTTGCAAACTCAAGTGGCTTGATTTTCTTTATTTTGTATTTATTAGTTGCTGATGGAAATCTGTTGGCTTGGTGAGGTGACTTGTGCTTTTTAAGGGATGGTGGGAATACAGCCACTGTAATT
>VYZX01006705.1:7784-21405 GCA_013401335.1 Brachypteracias leptosomus
TATACTGCTTCCAAAGGATGAAAGAGTTGGGCATATATATGTTCTGTTTCATATGGTAAAGTCCTTAAAAAGCTGGAACTATATTGTAAGTTTTCATTTAATTTACTGGTAACAAACCAGGAAGAAAAATCAAGATCTTCAGAACTATAAGGTCAAAGTCCACCTATTATAACATTTTATTTACTGACCCTCACACAATAGGAGATAAGTGATTAAGGCATTTTTAAATTAATATGATTGAAATGATAATTATATTTTTCATCCTAACAGTCTCATATATTGTCAGCAAAACAAAAGACCTGCAAAAGCATTTAGTAAGTAAATATTTGTCCACGAAGGACTAAACAAAGATAAAATTAAGACTTACTTACCATTAGCTGTTATGTACTAGTGAAAGCTAACAGGCTGGATTCAAAAATAGCTTTCAGAACACTTGAAAATTATTTTCAACATTGTCAATAAGTAAATAGCTTTTCTTTAGATACTCTTAACTTAGTAGTAAAGGAGCATTAAGGTTTCAATGCTAACACAGTTGGGCACCTTCTCTTATTCTTTAGGAATAATTAATAAGGAACAGTTAAATGGTTGAGACCTTGAGATACTTGAGAAGGCTGTCACATTTTTCTATAGTGCATATTTTCAAACACTTGAGCAAATGTAGCTGCAATTCTGTTGAGACCAGACAAGTAAAAACTTCATAGAGTTGTAGGCAAGCTAATCTGTTTATTACTCCATGTTTGTGTACTGTTGAATAAATTTTAATGAGCTGTTCTCCCATCAGATTTCTTGCATGGGAATAAGTCAGTTCAGATCATTAATATGGGCCAAAGCTTGGCTAAACACTGACCATATTGACTAAATTGCTGAGATAAAAATATACTGTGTCAGCAGATTTCACTTTTAAGATATGTTATTGTGATAATGACTTCAGTATTAGTATTATATAGATGATTTAAAAAATATTATTTTAGCTTTAACATTCATGGAAAACAGGTCATATTTAAGCTACTGATTAACACTTTATTCAAGGTACTTCTTTGGGTGGTCAGGGAAGTTCTGTGTAAACATATTTTAACTATAGGCTCTTACAATGGTCCCTTTATATTTTGTAAAACTACCCAAGAATGTTAAGTCTCTGCATTGTAATCCAATTTATAAAATGATCCTGTAATCACTTAGAGCGTGAACCATTTCTTTTAATGTGAACCATCTTATAAGGTAATAGAAACCTGACTGCACTATGTAAGAGAGGAAGGTGGCTGTTTTCAGCCTTTTTTAAATCCAGAAGCGAATTTAAAATGGCATTTACGTATTCTAGCTGATTAGCGAATGATAATAAACACATCAGCAACCAATTCATAGATTTTCTTGAGGGACTGTCTGTAAAATCACTGATACATGTTAGAAAATGTTCACATAAATAATCCCATTGCTGTTAATAAAAATATTTGTAGGAATAAAGTTCCTCACATAATGCTTTGCAGAAGTAGGCCCATGTGCCCAACCTAGTACAGATTTCATTGATGGAACAGGCAATGCAGGGCACCACACAAGGATCAGAGTATATGAAAAACTGTAGAAGTCTAGTGGCACAGAAACCTCAAGTCTCTCTCACCTGCTTTTTCATTTCTCTGGAAAATTTGGTCTACACCAATTCAGCTCCTTTCAGGTTAATCTATTTTCATTTTGTATGAGCAGCAGGGAGTCAGGCCAAAATTTTGCCCATTCTTTCCCCATCTGTGGTTAATAAACAAGGGATCCAGTTTTATGTAACCAGGCTCAATACTTGAGAAATCCACAGGGCAGGTTTATTGCTCCCACTCGCTTCCCCTGAATGGCATAGATTAACTGTCTGTTGCAATGCTTTTATCCACAGAGCCCATCAGTTCATTTTGCCCAGATGCAATTAGCAGCAGTATTAGGTGCAGTATTTCTGGCTACAGTTCACTCTGTGAAGAATTCTGTGTTTGAGGTGATAAACTGTTCCTGCAATGGATCACTAGTAATATTTCACANTCAGGACTAGTTCTCGGTTTTTAGATTCAAAAAGAAAACCAGCTGTAGAAGATGTACCCATAAGTCTGAGGAACTATTTCAAATTCCTGTATATTGCTTAAAGATGCAAGCGCTTGACTGCTCTCATGAAACACATTTTGCAGACAAAAAAAAGAAGCTGAAGCTTTTGAGACTGCTTGGTTCACTTAGAGGTGTTTGGCACATTTAAATCCTCTGCAGAGTGACCTGTTTGATGAGATACACATTAGAAAATGATTAAACAGTATTTGAGGCAGTGGGAGGTTTGGTTCTCTTTTTTTTCTTCTTTTTTTACTTTCCTTGGAAACATTAGCAAATGAGTTAACCCTGAGATACCTGCTTANTGCCCATGTGTGTTTTTGTTTTTCACTGCTAGCTCAGAACAGACTGACCCTAACAAGATTACGTGGAAAATATAATTTAGTAAAACGATATGTTGATATTTTGAAGGTTATCTCTCTTATCAATCTCTCTGATTTCAGGATGATTTTTCTATGTTTGAAAATTCTGCCCTTCTGTTGAATTACAGCTTCCCAGAAAAAAAACAAAACCCTCTACCAGGTATGCAGCTGGTGCTATGCAGCAATCTGTGTTGGTGGAACATGATCTTGATTTCCTAAACATGAGAGACTTACTTCTCTCCATTTTCTCAGGCAGAAAACACTAGAGATTAATGAAAGTAGTGAAATCTTTATAACTCTGANATGAAACACATTTTGCAGACAAAAAAAAGAAGCTGAAGCTTTTGAGACTGCTTGGTTCACTTAGAGGTGTTTGGCACATTTAAATCCTCTGCAGAGTGACCTGTTTGATGAGATACACATTAGAAAATGATTAAACAGTATTTGAGGCAGTGGGAGGTTTGGTTCTCTTTTTTTTCTTCTTTTTTTACTTTCCTTGGAAACATTAGCAAATGAGTTAACCCTGAGATACCTGCTTAAGGTATCTTTCTGAGATAGGAGGTGGATGTTAACTTCTCATAAAACACTTAACTTCGCCTTTGGAGAAATCAGCGTGCATGAGTATAGATTATTTTAGGTTTATCACAGTACGGACTTCACATAAAATATCCAGCTGAACTTCTAATGTAATGGCTAGTATTCTCTCCTTTTTAGCATCAGTTGAGTTTTATGTAGTTAAAGGTCACCCTTGAAACCTTTCTGAGATGTCAATAGGAGCAGTTAGGTCGTTTTTATGGCCCAGTGTTCTTAGTGGAGACAGTAACATTCATCACCTGTGGAGGATTCCACTCCCAGTTAAGTCAAAAAGAACAAATGCTTTAAAAAGATGAAGTGTAGCCAAGGCTGAANCCCTCTACCAGGTATGCAGCTGGTGCTATGCAGCAATCTGTGTTGGTGGAACATGATCTTGATTTCCTAAACATGAGAGACTTACTTCTCTCCATTTTCTCAGGCAGAAAACACTAGAGATTAATGAAAGTAGTGAAATCTTTATAACTCTGAATGTAGGTAATTAGCCCTTTTTTTCATGTTCAGGCAGTCTGTAGAGCACATCAAAAAGAACAGTACAAAGTGTATGTATCCCCTGGATGCTAATAGAGCCTTACTTAGTTTTACATTAATATCTAATTGGGGCCTTAATAGGCACTTCTTCTGCCTGCCACTACTTATCTACCTTGTAAATTTTCTTCTTCAGAATGTACAGCATATATTAATATATAAATTTATATAATAAATCATCAAGAAGTTCAAACCATAATACAACATAAAATTCAATCATCAAGATATAGCTGCCCATTATAGTACTGACATATCTTCCACAGGACCTTGTTTAGCAGCCAGTTCCTTTGCTTTGAAATACAGAAATAATGATTTTGAGAGAACATTGTTTTATGAAATGAGTAACACTGCATAGTGATAAATTATTTCCTCTGCATTTGTAGTCATACGTTTTTGAAATCCAGTTGTGCGTTTTGCCATTGTTTAACAGAGACTTACAATGAAAAGCTAGGTTATAGGAGTGACTCTGACAGTCTAATTAGCCCCACTATGTGATGATGTGCCATCGTATGTTTTATTGTCTATAATGATTTTTGTTTATTTGTGTTAATAAAATAATGATAACTCAGAAACCTCAACTGGAACTATTATTCAGTATTTAGTATTGGCTAGTATCTATGGATAGGGACATTTTCTTAGGAGGGAAGTAAAGTTTTCTAATTTATGATCATCATGCAGGAATGTTTAAAAACAAATAAACAGAGTTGTTGAAATACAAAATCAGTTTGAAGACACAAAATAATTTTATTTCTGTGAAAAACATGTTTTTGTAGGTTATGCAGTAGATGCAAAATCCAGGGCTCGGTTTCAACAAATAAATAAAAATAAACATTTACAACAAACTAAATGCAATACTTTTTAAATAATTACTGCCTTTCAGGTAATGAATAAAATATATTTCAATAAGATAAAGGAAAGCAAGAACAAGCAATATATAGCAGTTAACCTTTATGCAGTTAAATTGCTTTAGATGTATTACAACAGAAGGAAGATCTTAAGGTCTTAATGCTGCCTTGATTTCTATATCATTTGCATTTCTTTCTGCACAGACGTTAAATGCTGTGTCCACGATGTGTATTTTGCTCTTTCTCTCATCTTGTTCCTGACCTGAAAATTGACTGCATAGTGCAGTGTTTGGTTTTGACAGAATTTGTTTTCAAAAGCAATAAATCCTTTTTAAAAATGGATAAGCTGCATGTTAGAGAAGGTCAGGACAAGAAAGATGTCATGCATTTGGAGAGAGATGTGGAAATGCTTGTGGTGACTCATAGTTCCTGAGGGAGCTTGTTCCTCAATTTGGAACTAGCCTCCAAAAAACCTTCATTTTCAGCACAAACAAGCTGTACCTTTGCATTAGAAGGCATAATGATAGGAACTTCAGTATTTGCCGTTGATCAGGGTCTTCTCCCATTCTGTAAGTGATCCTTCTCATTATTTTTGTCACGGATCACTGAGTGTTTTGAAGGTAAAGACCTTCACTTGATTTCAAGGAGGAAGCCAATGCATGGAGAACAGATATGATGTATTTGTTGTAATCCATGTTATTGAAGTGCTGTACTGACATTCTGCATTGTTGAAGTGGAGACAGGAGGTGCAAATATTGTATGTAACTAAGGAAAAGCTGGAAGTTTTCTCTCACATGAAGATGACGAATATATAATGAATAGATGTAACTGTACAAATATTTGGTAACAAAAGAAATATTGCAACAGTCCTAAACTATATATTCAGATGGTCACTCATCAGTACAAACTCTATCATTTAATGCTATGAAATACTAGTAGAGGTGTGTGCCACCTCCATGTTCTTGACACATCTATGTGGCTTTCTTAGTTTACATCAATGTTCAAAAAGAACAGGTCTTTTTGACAGTGTAAATTAAGAGTATGGGGATGGATGTGCAGTTTCCTGTTAATGTTGTTTAAATTATTTCAACACAATCTATTTGGATCCCTGCCATACCCTGTGACAGATGATGTTGGATTGTGCGGAAAGATCGGGAAGATGAGAATGGATATATGCTCACTGTCAACATATCTTCTATCAATCTCTCTAAAGTTTGTCCTGTTCTCTGTGCTGGCCTTGATCCCAAATGTGATGGATCAAGGGGATTAGATTCAACTGAATGAGTTACGTTGGCTGCCATTTCAGGCCTGTTCAGATTTGATATACAGAGTAATGCTAAGACAGAATTTTCCTATCTGAGGATTCTTCAGATGCTGGCCCAAATACTGCATGCCCTAGGGAAGAAAGGAATATCTCTTCCATAGCTCAGACATGAATTATTTCAGTCATGAGTGGCTGCAGTTGCTTGTGACATTCTTTTATCAGCTAGGCAGCTGATCCATTTGCAAAAACTTTTGGAGAAGACTCTTGTGCAATTTTCAGTATTCCTTGAGCGGTGTGAGCTCTTCAAACACTTCTGGAGCGTACAGGAGGAACTGGACCATGTAAGAAACTTTATGTGGTGATGTGACAAAAATAACATGATAGTTCTTTATATTAAAGTGCATTTATGGAGTCTTTCCCTTATCAAAGATTCTGAGAACTACACCTCAGCCAGTTAAATTTGCAGGTTCTGGCCCTGATCCAGACACCTCAGAAATAAGTCTCTTGATTGACCTCATTGGACTTTAGTCCAAACTATCCAGACAGCAATGATTTCATATGCCACACAGATGACAGTACTTCTGTTGTGGTTTATACCAACTTGCAGAAGAGGACAAAATTACAAAAGAAATGTAAATAGATAAAGAGGACAGTAATCCTCAAAGCTGTCAGTTACCCAAGACTTTGGTAGATGGCCCTCTTGAAAGAAAAAAACGTAATAACTGCTGAAGAGTAGAATGACTTTGTGTTAAAATGTTGCCTCACGTTAGAAGAAAACTTTCTCAGTCACCAATATCACTTTTATCATCATCATCTTATCTTTGAATGTCTTCTAGTCAAGCTCTAAGCCCACTGCTGGCTTTTCTTCTTCCCAACTCAGTAGGTTCAGCACATGAAGCACTGCTGCTCTACAATGAGTGGAGGCAGCCTGTATCTACTCAGTCTGTGCTACCAGCTTGTCAGAGACAGGTCACCTTTGGTCTGAAGTCTATGTGGCAGGATTAGCCATGTGTTGTGCTTCACTGAACAAACCCCCGCAGCCAGTGCTGCTTAGTGTGGGCTCTGTAACACTTTAATGGGACCAAACACATCCAAGACAAAAGCTGTTTTGTTTCCAGTTATCTGAAGTGTTGACAGAATGACTTTCTTGCTAAATCTAAGTTTATAGACATTAACAACACCAAGAAGAAAAAAAAAATATTCAAATGGCTCCTTTGTTTCCAGTACTAGCGTCTGCAGATGGACTAAAGCTGCTGCTTTCTCTTATTCTTTCTGCAGATTAATTTGGAGTATTTGTCTCAGCCTGGTGGTTAGCAGCAAGAGAAATAAATGTGTCCCAACAACATAACAAGAGACACAAGATGTGCCTCATATTTGTTAAACTCTCCTGTACACCTCAAAAACATGTGAGGATTATGTGGTTTACTGATCTCATAAGCACCTGCAAGTGTTTTAGTCAGGCAGTCTACATGCTAGGTAACATTTTGGGTTTACATTCCTTACAGTATTTGCAATATATTTAAAAAATAATAATAATAAACTTGTTTTCATCCATTAAAACCAAACTTCCCTCAGGAAGTTTGTTTACTATTTTCAATACTCATCATTATATTTGATTCTCTTTCCAGAGTGCACACAGCATGTCTGCAGAATGTTCCCTAATGAAGTGGAAATAGATGATTTTAAAAACTGGGGCCTTGCTCACTCAAAAGGACAGCTCATATCCCATGTAAACTAAACATAGACAAGTTCTCCACCCCAGCTAAGTGAGCACAGCAGTATGACAGAAGCAGGGACAGAACCTTCCTTGTCTTCCTCAGAACTACAAGGAGAAAGCTGCTACAAGCTTCCTCATATGTCCACTCCCCCAGCTGCTGCCTATTTTAAAAAAAATTTCCTTTTCTCTTTATTTCTTTTTTGTTGGTGGTGGTTTTTTTGGTTGTTGTTTTTTTTCCCCTGCTGATAGAACTGTAGACAATTTATTCTATTACTCACTGCTTGGTAAGGGAAATCCTAGTGAGAGACATATGGATTCATTTTTCACATTTTGTTCTCTGAGTCCCATGCAAGGCAGACAATGTTGTACTTTTGTCACTGCAGTGGTTTAATTTCTGTATACGGATCTGTGTGTATGAGGAAAAGAGCGTGCCCTCGAGTACATGTACTTAAATAACAAATATAATGGCATTTGTTAGATTGGCTCTATGGAATTTAAACTATCTTGTCACCATGGACAAAGTAACATTTAGTGTTTGATAACTGTGTTTATACATCAGTATCAGTCTTTCTAAGGCATATGGTGTTATTGTTTAACTATATTTATAGAGTTTATCCATAAAACAAGTGTAGTGGGTCTGTCTGAGCTGATTTTCCCCGTACAGCNAGTCAGGGCACAATTCAAAGCAACATCTTATTCTTGTTCTTTCTCTGTGATTTTACTGTAAATCTAACATACATATGAACCTGAGTGTACATGTCTGTCTGTAATAGTACGATGGAGATTGCATCTGGTTTCTCACTCTTAAGACAGAGTGGAATTCTTGGGAAGGTACCATATACCTGAGCAGGCTGGGTTCCTTGTGCCAAGGGTTTTACAAGCTTGGGGAGGAAACTAAACTGGGTCTCTCTTTGCCTGGCTTCATAGTGTAGTTCACAACTTCAAGACCAAAGCTGAGGGAATGGCTTCCATCAAGGACTGTTTAGGGGGTGTAAACAGGATGATCAGACAAAGCATTCTTAGAGGCATTTCACCTTCAGTACATATAGGGAAATGATTAGTATTATAGTCAAGGGAGAGGAATCTACAGGAATGGATTGAAAGGGCCTACATAAATTAACTGGTGAAATATTACAAGGAGAAAGTCAGTTTTGTGTTTTGTTGCTCTTATTTTAGGAGAATAGCAACATACTAATGGTTTCTAAATCTCCCTGTACATTGTCTATAAATGCCTGTTTGCAGTTCTTTATTTTCTGTGTGTCACATCACAAAAGCTGGTTTTAGTGTAGTGGAAGAGAAATAACAAGTATAACAGCATTAGTCATCAAAAAAAGAGATAATTTCATCCAGTAATACATGTGCTACATACAGTGCTATTCAGAGCCCTAGCAAGACCAGTTTCCAAATGAAATGTACTACTAATGAACAATTAAATGAGGGAAATGCAATATGATTGCCATTATTTGATGATGATTGTTTTGATTCTTCTACATCAAGAAGAGATTTAACTTAAATATGTGCCTCTATGACAAATTTAGGTGCCTCTAAATGTTTGTTGAGGTGACCATTGGTACTCAGACTCATAGAAAAGGATTTACGTAGGTGTGCAAGCAAGACTGTGTATTTTTTTCAAACCTATTTGTGACACATTCCTTTGATCCAGTTAAAACAACAATATGCAGCTTTACTCATAACGTGACTGTTTGCCATGTCTTTGTAGTTTTCTGAAAAGAAACAGGCAACCAGGATTTATAATGCCTGAATTATTCAGATTCTGAAAATGTTAACCAGCTCCTATGTGCAAACAAATCTATCACATGCTCCACAGCTGACTACAGCTGACAGCTTAGGAATTGGGATATGACAGGACTGAAACGGCATACAAAGGACAGAAAGGGATCATATTAAGACTAAAAACTATGTTTTACTTGTTTGGTTGTTGATGTCTCTCTGATGGACATTTGTTGCGCGGTTTGAATCATGTAGATATTTCCTACAGAAAACAAAACAGGTAAATTTGTTATGTATTAAAGGTGTCAGAAGGAAACCAAAATGTGCTTCCAGCATTGTAAGTTTAGTGATACAATGTTTTTTCTCACAATTTGCGTGTGATAGGGGCAGCTGATATATTCAAAGAGCAGAAACTGAAGCAGCAGCACAAACCAGGCAGGGGATGAGAGAAAAACGTGAACATGCCCATAAGGGAGTTGATGCTACAGGAGGATACTGAATGATGAAGGATGTGAAGACAGGAGCCATTGTGTGGAGGAGGACCTAATACTGGAGTCATAAAATTTGAATTTCCCCAAACAATGTTTTTAAACAGAGCTTTTTTTTGTCTAGTGCAGGGGAAGGTGTTCTAAAAGGGATGGAAGTACATCCTCTTCTATATATTTAGACTTTGAATATTGAACAGTGAATATTTATTTTTATTTTTTAAACATAAAACATCCACATTCACAGGATTCTGAGACTTCATGTTCACATCAACACTGAATTTGCAGCGAATTTCCAATGTTACCCAATTACAGTGTTAGAAAAACACAAGGATTAATTCCTCTAAGTAATGCTATACTGTGCGTCAGAGTAGCAGAAAGGACTGAACAACTGCTTTCCATCAAAGATTAAACTGCCTATTGATATGGTTCAGTAACAACAATGCAAGCGACAGTTACTGCTCATTTGTCAGGGCTGCATTTGTTCATGCAAGATTACTTTTTGTAATGAAGCACTAAAGAAATGTAAAACATCAAGGGGGGAAGGAGGAGCTGATCTCTTTTCAATCCCTTCTTCCTAGAGACTGAAAGACATCAGCACCCATTCTCTTATTTATTACAAAGAACTGAGTGTCTCTGATCTGGTGCTGATCAGGTACATGCTATTTCTGTTTTCTTATTGGAGAAGCACCTGTAATCCTACAGATTCCATACAAAATGGCAACATTTCTAAGGATCATAACGAATGTTAATAAGAACTGTTCATTTTATCCTTCACAAGACCCCATGTTGTGTTATGGTTCTGAGGATTAAGGGAAGAATTTTACAGCTGGTACTTCAGGGGAAGGGAATCAAGACAGTATTTTGCAGTGTCAGTTATAATGGCACATTTTATCAGAATTATGGGATTTAGGTTTATTTTTTCTACTTGTCAAATAATAGGCATATTCTGTTTCATTTTAAAAAATTAATTTGACTAAGTAAAAGGAGTTGAGCTTTGTGCACCACAGGGTCTCATTTCAGTTATGGAAGGGGATTAGAGTGGTGTCATCCCATAACCTTTGAGCTGAAGGGACCATGTCCATGTTAAGGAATTGAATTTCACAATTCCCATGAATTTTCTTTGGTATTTTGTTTCTGTTTTGCCATTGCATTTGGGTGTGCTTTTTATGACATTAATAATTGTATTCCTTCCATTTTGTCTGACACCTGAAGACTTATAATGCATTTATGCCATTTTCATCTTAAGATTTTTGACATGTATGTATGTAGGAATTTAAACAAAAGAATACATATTTTTAACTCATAGTAAGTTTATTTCTTAAGACACCTTTTTTCTCTCTTGGTTTGGCACTCAATCAAGAAGCTATTTTTCTTGGTTTAGTAATGACATAAAAAAATACCAAATTAGATTTGAGATTTTGAGCATTTCTTTTCACATACAGATTTCTCATGATCGGTGTAGGTATTGTCATGGAACCAGCAACTCTCAAATCTAACCACAAAAGTCATTCACCTACTTACAAAGGAGGATACCACAATTTTAAACAACAAACTCTTTTTGTTAAAATGATTAACTGTGATACCATTTGTTAAAGCAAATATACCCTTTTGTCCATTGTTAGCTCCTTAATTTGTTTTCTTTTGTTGGTGGTTTGGTTTAGTTTTTTCTAGCATTGTTAAGTATTGATCATAAGTTCAAAAATATTGTAAGATGGATAAAGAGTTTCAAGACCTATTTGATCACTTGTCTCTCCAGATTATTTTCCCCACCTTTTAAACTTTATGTGCATTTGATTCTATAACGACAAAACACTCACATTTGTATTAGCTTATAAAAATGTCTAAGGCACCCATACTTGCTCTGTTCTTCTCCCTCTGGATGTGAAATCAGGAGGCTGCAGTGAATCAGGTTTAGGCAGTGACAGTTCTAAAATACCTATGTGAACTTCATCAGTCCAAAGGACTGAGTGTTTGAGTATCGTATGTTGAATATCAAACCTGAAATGCTTTGAATTCACTCTCTGTAGCCTTTTCTGGAACTGAGTTGAAGTAAAGTTGAAGATTTCCCTGTTTCATACATAGAAGATAGGGGAGCATCACCACAGCTCCATGCTTCAGATTTATTCTGTCTTTATATCCAGGGAGAACTTTTGACTAACTGCCCATAAGACAGCTGCAGACACAGCTTTCAGGTATATCAGTAGAACCCATGATAAAGAAATGTATTCTATATTTACTCACAAAAAGTTAGATAACTTAAAGCTGCTAACCTTTTCTGTGCTTTTATCATTCAGTGGTTCAGACTGTGCATGGGTTTAAATAGAAGCATGGGTGACTGGAGTTGGATCTTGGCCCCCTGTGCACAGTATGCCATCAGTAGGGTTTGAGGGCTGATGTCCTTAGTTTGGTTACCAATAGACATGTTCTAGACAGTGATGAAATAAGACTGTATTGAAAACATCAACAGAGGCCCTTTTGCCCAACCAGTCCTTCCTCTTCACCACCGCTGTTTGCTTCTTTTTAATAGGTGCAATCTACTTGAGGATAAATCTTGTCTCAGACTGTAAGGGAGATAGAAGAAGAGAATAATAATAAATTAAAAATATATTGAAATTGAGCTAAGGAAATCGGGATCTGTTTCTTTAAAGAAAAACATCTTTCAGGTTTGAAGAGTAAAATGTAGTGCTCATATTATGCTTTCATGCTCTTGAGGAAAAGGAGCTAGGTCTTTGCTTATTAATCAGGCTGAACTAAGGAAAACTGTGTTGTGTTTGCACAGAAGCTACTAAGGGCAAGCAGTTAACTTGGTTACACTGGCAGCTGGCTATGCCTTGTGTACATATGAGGCACTCCAAAAATTTATCAACAAATCTTCCAATTAATTCATAGGAGAAGTTAAATATTAATGCAAAAGTAAACAGTCTGTTAACTTGCCATGTGGCTCATTAGTTAGAAGCATAGCAGCAGTGTTGAAATACCGCTAGTTTCAAAAAATGTATGCTAACCCTAGCTCTCTTTTCACAAAACAACGATGTATTTAAAAGGGATCATAGTAAATTCCACAGTAATTTGCAAATGGCGANACTCAGCAGCAGTCTGATACACTGAATTTTGTAAAACATGATGGCTAGGGGCAGGGCATTTATTTTGCCAGACAAAACCCATGCTGAAAGTAAAGCTCAGAGATAAAAAACTTACACAGCTTAAAAAAAAGTTCTCAAGTCTTTTGAATGGACCCATCATGCCTATTTATGGATTTAATTCCTGGAATTTTTATTACATATGTTTTTCCTGCAAGGAAATGCAGGAAATTTCATGTATTGTTTTAAAAATAGCTTTCTTAAATACTGTAGCTGTCTTTCCTGGTGACCAGAGAAGATAGATTTAATCTGCATTCAGACGACAGTATGTTTTGCTGTAAGAAATCAACGGAGTTAAATAAAGCACTATATTATGAAGCTGTACTTATAGATTCTATGTATATACCCTAATGAAAGTATTCTCCTGGTTTTGTTTTTTATTTTTTTTATATTCATTAAAAATACTTACCTTGAATTGAAAATAAAACCTAAAATCAACTTTTAAGTATGAACCTTGCATGTTCAACCTATATTTAATATTTGCAAAGATTTAGTCCTAAGGGAAGAAATAGTGCTGACATCATTTTAATTTACCTGAGTGGCTCATGCTGGAACAGGAAAAATTCTCCTTCCTCATATCTCGTTAATGTGTATTGCTAGATAAGCCAGAGGTGTATTTTAAAAATGCCTTTTTCTTTGTAACCTGCCAAAACGGCTTTTATAAGGTTCCATGCTTACTGTGTCTCACAGAGCTCCTACTAAGCCATACTTTTTCTATAAGCGGAAAGCTGAGATGGCTGTTGTTGTTTGCTTCCTTTAATAATCCACGCAACTCTACTGCAACTTCTATGCTTGGTAGCATCTGTGTGTATTCACTGATTCCTAAAAATGTCCCACACTGCAGTCAATCTTGAATTTGGTTAATGGTTTTCCTGGCAAGGT
>VYZX01006709.1:3118-25042 GCA_013401335.1 Brachypteracias leptosomus
TTTCTTTAGCTCCTAGCTAGAAAGCAAATCATACCACAGGGAGAGAGGTAAGTGAAGTCTCTGGAAGATATCTGCCTCCCTTTCAAACTTGTCTGGTTTCTGTTATGCATCTATTTCATTCATTCACTCCAGGTATATTTTTTTCTCCTTTGCAGAAGTGGATGAGAAATTTTATTTACTTTAAATCAATGGCAAAGCATGGCATTGTATAGATTTTGTGTTTTCACTTATGTCCTTTACATTCACATGCTGTACAGGATTTGAAGAAACTATGACTGTTGACCATTATAAGTTATATGCTTTCAGGACAATAACTTCTTTTTCTTCTGTAAAGATTTGCCTGCTGATATTCAGTTAGTCAAATCATGGCCTGGTAAGAGTCAATAGCTTAGCTTCTCTCCCAGGTTTCTGAAGACTGTATTTCACATAGAACTAGATTTTGTAGCTTGCTTGGGCCTGTTTTTAATTTTTCTGTTTGCATTCCCTTTATCCTTACTAACTTTAAACCAGAGGAATTTCCTTAAAATTATTTTTAGTTGATCCCCAGTGGAAACTAGAGTCCACTCCAGAAGGAAATGTTGTGATCACCCAAAATGATACAAATGGTTTGAGGAAAAGAGAGTATTATGTAGTTTTTCCCTTTTCAACTGTCTGTTGTGCTATAATGTACAGCTGTGGTTTTCTATAAAGTTCAGGGCTATTCTCATCTTCTAATTTGATTCAGGCAGCATTTTGGCATTATATTCAAGTTTGATTCTCTTTATAACATACATGATTTGAAGAACATTCACCAGCAAAAAGAGATAAAGAACAAGTTGGAGCAGATTCTACAGTTTGCCCCCCTTCGGGAATGTGTAGGTATACATTTCACAGTTCTTACTTAAATATTGAGTCTTCCCTCTGTTACTGTTCCTGTGTGAATCAGTAGGATTGCTCCAGTCTATTTTGAATGATGTCACATTGCAGTGCATTGCTTCTGCCTCCTGACACCATGAGCCTGACAGGCATGCCTTGGACTTGCTTAGGTGCCTTCTGCAACGTCAGAAAGGTGTCAGCTCTTTGGACTTAGAGTGACTGAGAAATCCAGCATCCTCATAAATGTTTTATTGCTTCTTTGTAGATCCCACTGCCATATACAATTCAGTGGATGGCATTCTGAAGCATCTCAAGAATCAATAAATTCCTCCTGTTATAGGGCCTTTAATTCAGAACTGTCAGAAACTGAGACCATAACAGAAGAAATGCATTATTTGGCACCGGGTTATGTGTGTGCTTAACCACACTGAACATTGAAAATGAGTTGCTATGCTGACAAATGACCAGATTTAGTTACTTTTGGACATGTGTTCACATTCGAGAAGACAAAACAAATTTAGAAATTATAGGAAAAAAACCAAACAAACTGAAAATTTCATGGTGCCCCTGTATAAATCTGTGTTGTGCTTTGCCTTCTGCGCTACAATCAGTTAGGGCTATCAGCTCCCAAGAACCTATCTATGACAACTAAAAAAGCTGCAGAAGAGATTAGGAGAGATGATCAAGGATACACAATGGTTTCCACATATGGAGAGGTTAAATAGGCTGGCATTCTTCAGGATGAAAATTTGGTAGACAAATGGTGAAAAAAATCTCTAAAATCAAAATAGTGCAGAGAAATTGTGACTAGGAAATGACTGCTCTCTCGTGAAACAAAGATTGAGTGAAATAAAGCAGTAGCAGGCTGAGAGCAAACAGGAAGAAGTACTTTTACACAAAATGTGGAACTCACTGCCATACAATGTTGTAGAAAAACCCCAAATATATTTTAAAAGCTGACAGGCCAGTTTGTGGTAGAAAAGCCCATTAAGAACTATGAAATAAAAACTCTATGCAGCATAAGGATGCAGGTATAAACACTTCCTAACTGAAGCTTACCATTCCAATTAGCATATGTGAGAGAAAACTACTTCTGTGTGTTTCTCTTGTGTTTATCCTTTCTCTGTGAACAAAGATAAATAACTGGATAATGCAGAGGAAGGAATCAAGGCTTAAGTGGAGTATGAGCTAGCATGTCTACACTTATGCTCTGTTTTTACATGTTCTTAATGCACAGTCATTGAAATATATTTAAATTTTAAGCACTTGTATCTGTGACTTCATATGGATGAATACCAGACATACCTTCAGGAATTTTAAAGAGGCTGAAAAAGGCAAAAATGAAATATGAGAGAAATCAAGAAGGAGGTAGTGAACCTCCAACTCTTTCTATAAAATTCACGTTGCAGGAATTCCCTTCTAAATGGGAAGGCCTTTGTCTGTAAATTGCATCAATATTTCATTAATTAAATTCATTTTTCTTCCTGTCTTCCTCTTGTTTTCTTTAATTAGGATATAGTCATTTACAGCCAAGCCTCTGTTCAGCTGCTATGAAATATTCATTTCCAGTTGCAGCTTGGTAATGAAACAGTATCCTGCAGCCCATTCAAATTGTTGCAATGGAAGGCAAATCACCAAAGGGAAGGAAATAAATGCTTTTTTTCTTTAAAAAGAAAAAGAAAAAAAGGACTTATGCTCAGAGCAAACTAGTTTCACGCAAAGGGAAAGGCTGCCAGCTAAAAAGCAATTTATGTAATACATTGGCAAGGAGGTGGGAAGCCAGTGAATAGAACTTAATGAGTTGACAGCTGTCGAGAGCTCTATGGTGTCAGATTGTAGCGTTTGTTTCGATCATTTGCACATTGTGGGTAAGTGGGAGACCTAGGTACAAGGGTTGTCCTGGGACCAGCCAGGCAATTTGTTCCACTACCTATGAGGTACTGAGGTTCAAAGCTGCCTGGTACAGAGGTTACAGAGCATTTCTCTGCACCTGTTGGAAAAGCTGCGCTTTGTCTGAAAGGAAGGTTTGCTTTCTGACAGGATGAGTACTGCTAGTCTACCATAGAAAGGCTTTTTTTCTGAGGATGATTTACCTTCATGATGAATGGCATTAAGCTCTGCTGTTGTTTATTCCTGTAGATAAGTGCTGCTGGTTTTCTCCACTGATGAGGAGAATTTTCAGGAAGTTCCTTTCCTTCTTACATAGGACTCCCAGTTTGTAGGACTGTGCAGCCATTTCCAGTGCTTGATTTTCATTTCAGAAACATTAAAGAGAGCCGAGTATTTCTTGGGTCCCTTCTGCCTAAACTCCACAGCTCTTTACAGTCCGTAGGGAAGTTCCATTTTGACCTTCTGAGTCTTTCTGCTGACAAAATATATTAAAAAAAAAAATTATATAATCACAGTATCTTCCTTCTGATGCTTTACACAGCACTGTCTTCCAAGTATTCTCACAACAGCTTATAAATATTTGCTTCCAAGAGATACATGTTTATCTTCACTATTTTAAAAATAAAGCCATGATGTGCTGACAGATTAACTGCCCTGTCAAGGGTCATTGCAAATCAGTGGCAGAGGTGTCCTGGCACTTTGCTCTTCTGTGGAACTAGACAGTTGTGTAAAACAGGAGATCAGACTAGGTGAAAATATGGACTCTTCTGGCCTTTGGATCTCTGAATCCATTGCCTGCAATATTTTTCTTGCAAATTCCTGACTTAGTCATGAAAGCTATATGCCTACTAAAAACTGTGGAGACAATTATAGAATTCTTTAAAAATTATTTTGCCATCTGAAGCATTTCAGAGTAATACAGTGCTATACTCCAAAGTTCCATCCATGCTGCTGAAGTGTTTCAGAGTGCAGAAATGCTTTGATTTTACATACTGCTGCCAGTCAAAAGCCCAATATGGATATAACTATACCAACTTTTATCAGCTTAGTTTGCAATGCTCAGAGGTGGTGTACCTCTGCCAGCAAAAACCCTTCTTCTGTCAGCATTGCAGGATCAAGCATAGTTTCTTTTGGGATTTCCACTGTTGTCAACACTATAATTACAATATATGAGAGAAAGACTTTCTCAGAGTACTACTTTAGAATAAGTATCTCAAACCTATTACTCAGATGCTTCTTCATTTCATATTAGTCATGAATTTCATACTGTCTAGGAATCCTTATGAGGACTTGTTGATGTCAAAAATGTTACATTACAACAAATCTGAGTTTAGAAGGAAGTTTAATGATGGTGGAGGAAGAAGTCTCATTGATCTAGAGCTTCATGTACTCTCCTTCTGCCAATGTTCCTTTGGATACGTTTTTCCTAGCATCTTCCAGCTTTGGCCATGGGAATCTGAAGGATATAACAGAAAAACCTTGTAGTACAGAATTGCAGAGTAACAGAAAGCCTTTTCAGTGGTTGTGGGTGGGTTTGGTTTTTTCACTTTAAACAGAAGTATAGATGATCTCTGCATGTTCCTGATGGTGTTTAAAACTGCCTGAATTCCTTTGCCTGGCTCTCTTGCTTGGTAAGTGCATTCCAGCTGAGCATCTATTGTGCCATTAAAGCTAACTTTATTCCTTTTTTTCATTTTACACAAACACAAAAGATTGATTTACCTTTACTACGGTTAATCAAACTGAATAGAGAGCTAAATAAATAAGCAAGGAAAATGGCCTCCTTATCCATCATGGAGAGCAAATGTTCTGATTAGGCAGGGGCTGCAGAGAAACCCAGCAGGGATAAGTGTTCACCATGTTTATTGTGCATGGGAGTCTGCCTACCCAATGGCAGAATTTTCTTGCATGACAACCATTTGCAGCTCAGACCACTTGATGTGGCATTGAAGTGAAGTTCAGTTCAAATTTAATGGGATCCCAGGAGGCATTTGTTATGTTCAGCAGCTCAGGAGGTTGAAGTTTACCTGGCTTCATCAATACTTGATGGACCAAGCATGTTTTTTAAGCTGATGGGTATATGTTTGGTGGGAGTATTTTTTAGATCTCTTTCTTTGTTTAATTTAGGATTGGAGTGGAAAAATTTCTGTCGCCAACTTTTCTGGTTTTCCTCATGATTCCTGGTGGTGATGGGACTAATTTACTTGTTTACTTTTTTGTTACCTCTTTTCTGCTACCATGTAGTGTGAAGTCAGTTCCCTATCTCCCCACTACAGCTATTAGTTTATTCGCATTTCAAAAGGAAAGAAAAAAGTGTTAATGATAGAAAAGCATGATTTTTAGGCATCAGATATTTGGCAAAGGTATTCCTGGATGGAATAATGTCTACAACTCTCTAACTTCATTTTTATTAGATTTGACCTTGATATTTTTAATACATTAGTATGTTAGCAAGTTAATGGTAATATATACCTTTTATTGTGTATACAGATGTTTTTGTACTAGCTGCTGACAATCACTTATATTCTGTAATAAGAGAGGAAGGATAGAGTTGTGGTTAAGAGGCTGTCACTCTTCCTGGGAAATCTGTGTTCCATCACAGCTGCCTTTGTGACCTTCTTTGTGTTTATGAACTTTTTTATTTTTAAAAACTAAAACTATTTATGGCCCTTTTAGCAGGTTTGTTATATATTTGCTTACAAGTCATAGAATGGTTTCTGTTGGAAGGGACCTTAAAGATAATCTAGTTTCAACCCTCCTGTCATGGACAGGGACACCTCCCAGCTAGACCAGGTTGCACAAGGCCCCATCCAAGTGGTTATTTTCCTTTGTCAACTGTTCTATCTATATAATGTTATTTAGGGAGCAGTTCTAGGTGCTGATATGTACCTAGTGGGCCTGGGTTTATTCTGCATTATGTTTATTCTGCGTTTCAGTGTGGGTGGCAGTCCCCATCCCCTTGTGAGCTAACTTGTGAATCCTGTGAGTAACAGTATTTAAATGCCATTTTCTAAATGTGTGTTAATGATTGGAGAGAAAGAGGAATATTTGTCTGGAAAGAGTAGTCTAGTGCATCAATGTGAATATTCAGATATAATTGTTTATCTTATTAGACACAGAGGTATTTAAAATAATTGCAGAAGTTGTTTTAAGACACATTTATTTAGAGTGATTATGTTTATTGTTACTTTATGAATAACATATACTGTCACATTAGATTTTAAGTGCCATGGTTTGGGCCATAGAACAGGGTATTTTCTCCTTTATGAATTTTACTGTTGCATATGCCAACTGTTTGTGGCCTATGGAATAATGAATAGCAGAAAATAAAAGAGAAGCAGGGGAGAAGGCAAAGAACTCCCCAGTTTAAAAAACTGACAGCAAGTGTACCCCCAAGAGCTGGCTTACCAATCGCTTCCCATTTGATGCTGGGAGGGATGCTGTGGGCTGGCCTCGCACTTCAGTGTAGCCAAGGCAGAGCAACTGTCCCTCCACCACTGTTTCCTGGGCTGGGCTTTTGCAGATCGGGTGCAACCTATTAGGCCGTATTGTTATTTGTCATCAATGATAAACACGTGAACGTGCTCAGATTTTCTCCAGGGAAACATGGCTACTGGGAGAAGATCTCCTATGTCTTTAATTTCTCATTAAGCCCCAGTTGTAAGAGATTATGAGATCCCAGCACTAGGTAATATGGCAATAGAACTGCTGCTTTAAAAATAGAAACAGAACTTGTATGGTTTTATTAATGAGCCCATAAATAGAAATGCCATTTAAATTACATGTGTGACTGCATCTTTGCTACATAGTAACCTTACCTTACAAATTTGTTTCTTTTAAATCATGTATTAGGGGCAAGTGCAACATGGCATGCAGATTTTGAGACTTAAGAGATTGTCATTAAAACTACTGTGCTATACTTAGATATTTGTTTCTTGCTCAGAGTGATCCAATCAATAACAGAACAAGAATCAAATACAACTCCCTCCCCTCCAAGGAAGAAAAGACAAGCTAAATAAAGACATCCAGGAGAAAATGCCAGCAAACGACATATTGATTTCCAGCAAAGGAGCAAAGTGAAAATGAAAAATATTCTTCTGACATAGTTATTAAGTGCAAGCTAGCACACAAAGAAAACCCATTTACTCTTACTAGAGACTGAGTCTTCAAAGGGCAGCTGATTCATCTCAGATCACTTGAGTCTCTAACTTTTTGAAACATAGGCTTCCATTTACTAAATGTGAAGAATTTTCATGTACTTAGGCTTTGCTTTGAGAATGTAAAATATTTACTAAAATTCTGATTGTATGTCAAGTGAGAAGTTTTCTTCCCATTTTATGGCAGTATAAACAGAAGCATGAGGAAAGGAGGCAATTGTCCTGACGTCAGACAGCAAATTTATAACAATATCAAGAGTATAAAATCAAGTAATATGATTCAGTGTCCTTGATAATTTGGACTGGAGCAATTTAAGAAGTTACTGCTCCCCAGTGGTCTGCCCTGCCCTTCTGCTGGTGAAGTCGATAACATGTTCTTCAGCAAATGTACTTCATAGCCCAGCATATTAACAAAATTATTTCTGTGGCACTTTAAGTTAATACATTAGACTGTGTGCATAAGGAGCTAGGGTCCACATCAGCAGGATGCTAAATTCTGGCAATAAGCAGGCTTTTTACTACAAACCTCTGAGAATCTTTATTCAGCTTTTATTTCCTTCATCCTGCTTTAAGCAGATGCTGAGAAGAGGAGTAAGTTGAAACCTGTGCTGCTCAGTACATTCGTCTGGTTGTCAGTTCTGAGGGGGATCACAGCACAGGGAAGACCACTCTGAAATTCTTTTCAGAGCATTTCTTAAAAGAAGTGTCTTCCATTTGAAGACTCTTGGACAAGCATTGGGAAACAACACTGTAGATTGATGTGGTTTTCAGAAAGTCAAACTCCTGAGCAGTGTCTGGATTTCAGTGATTTTGTCCTTCCAGTAGCTCTCACTGATTTCAGGGTGGTAGTTGTTGTGAGCTTTAATGGCTTAATTTTTAGGATTAAGCTATTTAGTTAATTTAGTTCATGTTGGGTACACCTAGTATACCCCTCTTAGGAAGTTTTCATGTGCATTACCACCATGTGCATAACCAGGGTTATGCTTAAAACAGGGTTGGTGGTTTCTGTTTCAAGTGACAGGTTTGATACAATAAGAAATAAAAATATAATAAGGAACAGGAAAAAGCTGCATCAAATGATGAAAAGGACACTCAGTGTGAAAATTCTTCCTGTATGATTACTCCAAGAGGTACTATACTCAGATAATGACTTCAATGTGCAGACATACAACTTTCATCCTCAAGGTACTTCTTTGGAAGCAGCCAAATGCATGTGGAAAGGAGCAGTAGGTTGATAAGGGGAAGAAAAGAGTCTTCTCTCATGCCAGATCTGTATTTTTTCTGTTTAAGCCAAGAAATTATAGTTTATAGTCCAGTTCAAAACTCTTGCAAATCTTAAGGGTTACACTGAGTAGTTTGGAAAAGACTTGCCAGTTGATCCTTTACCAGATCAAGACAAAAGGAGCACTGTTCTAGTGGGAAAGAAAAAGAAAAACAAGTGACACTGTGTGCATATGTAATCAATAAACAACCGATTCCTGGAAATGAAAATTTAGTTATTTATTTAGCTCCTAAATAGTATGTAATTTCTTCTGGCCATGAAATAAATTGAAAGGATTTGGAAGGATTTTCTTATCAGCAGAACACCACGTAGCATTACATTCCTTCTGCTTTTGGGAAGGTACATTGAAGTTGGGTTAAGCTGCTGTTCAATACTTCTCTTTCCACTGTCAGGATGCCTTGAAAAACAGATGGATTAATCCTTCCCACTCCTCTTTCTCCCCTCTTTTCCCTCCCTTCTCTCTCTCTGCTCACACTGCCTTGCAACATCATCACCCTTCCTACTGACAGAAGACAGAAACAAAATGCAGAAACATGATTTTTCCCCATTGTCTTTGCACAGCTTAGGGACAGAGCAAAGTCCCTGAAATTTGGCATCAAACCTGATCAAGAAGAGTCAGACTTTACAGTCTTAATGAACTATTGATTCTATTGAGACAGGCTTGTGGTTTTCAAAGGACTAATTCAGCTTTCAAGGCTCTTTTTAAACATGACTGTCCATGACTCTGGATTGACACACAATCTTGAGGATTATTTTCTGCTTTCTCTTATTTAACTGGCTAGTTACTTCATATCTTGTCTGCCGTAGTAATGGACAAATGGCTGATTTTGTTAAGGGGTAGCTCTCTCATGATCCCTACTTAATGATATCATTTGACAGCGAATCAGCTTTTATGTCCACCCAGGAACACACAGCCAGGAAATGCACTTTTGCCGGGCTACCGTTGAAGGGTATATGCCTGCCGGTTACCCACCAAATCCTGGCCAGCCAGGATCCTGGGAACATAAGGCTGGATTTTCTTCCCATGGTCTGAACAGTTCTACAGCAATGATACCTTCCTGCTCTGAGTGCAACTAGCTGAAAGGCTGTGCTGGACAGCTTTACTGCCTGCTTTGGAATGACAGAGAGAAATGCATAATGATGTGTTTATATTGCATAGTGATAGAGAAGATGCAAATACCAATTGATTTAGAGTGAATTAGATTGGACTGAAGATAGATGTGGTGAGTTCTTCCCCGCTAGTACGTACACACTAATGGTATTCATACCTGAATGGCTTGGATGACTTCTGGTATTTCCTTGGTGAGACTCCTCCATAGTTAATAAAGATCACTTTTGAGATTTTTCTTGCTGAAAGTAATCCTAAAATTTTTTCTCTTAATTTTATTCACTACTTTTTTGAAGCACCCTAACTAGTTCATCTCTTCCTGATGTTTATTACACCTTTGTGACACCTGTAGACATTTATTATACCTTTAGTCCCTGTTAAATCAAGCTCTGATGTTTATTTTTGCTTAGGCCTGTCTCATTCATACTTCTCTCTAGTTCTTTCATCTTTTCAGGAGCTCTTCTTTGAATTGCCTCCAATTACTCTAAATCTTTTGTCATTGAATTGTCTGAAACTAAATGTACTGTGCTATGTTCTCTTGCTGTAAATTTTTTTGCAGCCTTTTTGAAATCAATGCCAATTTAAACAAACAGAGGATTTGGCCCTTTGATTTTTGTATTCACCTCAAATGAGCTATATGAAGAAAACTTAGCAGTTTCATGTTCTTTGATGCATTGGCTCTGCAGAGGCAGGCACAACCTCAGCATCAGTGTGTGAGGGTGCAAAGGGCTTACACATCATTGAGGTTGTGTCTGTGCCATAAGAAAATACATGTGTACTAACCAGTGCTAATGAGTTGAAGAGGATTAATACTCTTTAGCAACACATAGCAGATCTAAGACTCTCCTTAAAAGTTTATACACTCCCAAATTGCAGATTCTTTTGTAATACTTCATTATTGGTTTCGCAACATTTATAGTATTTTCCCATTTGTATGCAGATTCTTTCTATCTGTATGTAGTAGATTGAATTTGTCCAGGCTGAACCTCTTAGGTCTGCTATACTGTAATGAACTCCAGGGTATTTTGCAAATAAAGATTAAATAGAAAGTGAGAAACAAATGTAAGTTGTAGAAAGGACAGATGAAGGATTCCTATTTAATTGGAATAATGTGAAGAGAATACAAGGTCTTTAAAAAACCCAGTTATCAAAGTACAAAGGGTTGATGTATTCAAGCTAGAATTGACACCTAATGAGACAGGCACATCCTCTGCTATCTTTTTCTGGCAAGGCAGCAAATGCCTTGAGCCTGTTCTTTGCCAGGGAACGTTTTGGTTTCTGGAAGACAGAACAGCTTCACTAGCATTTTGTCATTCTAGAGGAGCATTCATACTGTATACTGTTATCCATAGAAGACAGTACATTGTCCCTATTCCATAACAAATTTGAGATATTTAGAAAATACAGCAGTATGGGAACAATGGAGGGAGCCAAGTGGTTGAATTTAAGAAAAGTTTGTTGCGTTTCAGCTCTGTACATTTTAGGTGTAAAAGGTAAATGCACTGCTCAGATTCATACAACTGTATTTCCCCACTGTTGGAAAGAGTTGTATCTAGCATTTTGTGGTGGTCATATTTCAAGAAGAATTGTAAATTGTGTTCCTTGGCGGCAGAGATTTACACTTCTCTTGCTACAAAGCATTAAGTGTTACTTTTCAAATAATGGTGTTGAATTGGAAGTAATGTGTACAGTGTTCAGAAGTTTCAAGCAAAAGGAAAGTAAGAAAATTGAATCCTACTTTACTGAGTGAAGCCAAGTATATACTTCTGGAGGAATTTGTCTGAGGTTTGAATTTATGGGTCCTTGTCTTTTCTCTCCCACTAGGAGTGAGAACTCCATCATTCTTGGGTGTGTTATTTATAATTTCATAAAGCTGTTCTGCGACAGAACTTATTTTACCCAGCATGCTTAATCTTTCTCAAATAATGGTGCACCCATAAAGCAAGGTGTCAAAAAAACTTTGCGGTTGGGAAAAGGAAGATTCAGGACCTGCCATTTTGTGTAGAACAAAGGAGCAAAGGTTGTGGAACCAACACATAAATTATGACTTTGGGTGCTTGGAAGATTGGGCAGGAATGGAATCATCTTGAGCAGATCTTGCCACGCCATCCCAACTTTCCTTGCACTTTACATCCCACACCAATACGTGCAGTATAATGAACAAAGATGTAGAGTCATCACTGTGTTAAGATTGAAGAGGACCTTAGAGTGAATAATTAGGAGGAGGTGATTACAGAACTAATAATTCATGGAAATGAATGGGGAGCCAATTCAGTGAAACTGAAAGAATTTGAAGGTAAATATGCCCATAAATCCTCCATGGTGGACTCAGAGTTTAGCACTTTCTCCTACCCCAGTTTTAGTCTAAGGCAATTTCATTAAACACTAGAGAGAGGGGAAGAAAAAAATAATAATATAAATGCCATAAAAAATCTTTCAGAGGAAGGAATAAAAAGGGTTCCTGCCAGAGAGAGATTTTATTGAAAGTTATTATAATACCTATCTTTAGTTTTATGGCCTTTAATAGAGGGCCAAGTAATTTCAAAGCTGGGATTCTTTAAAAATGAAATACATATTTTAAAACAGTATGGTATGAATTATTATTTTCAATGTAGAATTTTACTAATATATGAAATAGAAAAATATTTTCTCTCAAGTTCTTTCCAATGAAAACACTAACATCATTTCCATCATAGCATACAGAGAAGTTTCATTACTATCATATTGCCTGCATATAAGCATTAGCATTCACCATCTCTAGATTACTGGGGAGACAGTAAAGAATTAATTTGTTTACCTTCCCTGAGGCTAACGGGTGACTATAATCAGCCCCACTTCAAAAATGGGGAAAGGGAACCAGAAATGGAATAGCTCGTTTTGCTTGCTGCCTCACAGTGAGCCGTTTCTGATGAGAAGAAATGATGTTGGTGGAGAGATTTCTGGGGTCACTACTCACTAGCTTCTCCTGTCTTGTGGAAACACCAAGTTTAATAATTATGCAGTGAAAATTCTCAGCTCCAGGAGGGTTTTCAAAGGTACAAATTCCAGTTACAGGAAGTTATAGTCTTCTGGAGATTTCCTCAACTCTATTTCTGTGATCAGGAATTTGCTGCTGTTTCTCACTGAAATAGCTTTATTCCTCTGGGATGATTCAGATGTTGATATCTGAGCGGAAGGTGCATGGGAAACCAATAAGTGATGGGGCTAGAAAATCAGTTAGTGATGAATTGTGATGGAAAGTACTGAGATTAATAATACAAGATAGGAAATGGCAAGACAGATTAGTGTACTTATCTTTTTTGTGGTTTCTAGAGATCTCATTAATGACCTTGACTAAAATCTAACACCACTTCTGGAGGTTTTTCTCTTTTTTTCTAACCCTCATTTTTACACATACAAAATCAGCAGCATGGTTCAAATAGCAATGACAGAGCCAGAGACACTGGAGTGTCAGGGGAAATAGTATGCAGTGCAGATGGAAAGAAAAGGACAGAGATCAATTGATAAATCAAGTGTGGAACCAGTCATGAAAAAATGCAGATATGGGTCAGATTTGGCTGAGTTGCTGAGTATTGCACATTACAAGTTTGCATTTTGTCCGAGTCTGGCTGACTGTGCCCTTCTCCATTTAGAACCAGCACAAGCTTCATGAGAATTTTATAGAAGGAAATCTAGAACACACATCTAAGAGTACAGCATAAATATGTTGCACGTGCAACATAGGTGCTTATTAGATGGTAAATTGATTGTAGTGGGTCTGTCTGAGCTGATTTTCCTCATGCAGCCCTAGGACCCAGAGAGTGTTGATAACACACACCTTTGTTATGACTATCAGTGCTCACATGNTAAGCTTAAGTATAGGATATTCAGTATCTCTGGATGGATACTTTTACCTTTAATTTGACTGATCACTTCCAAAATGCATCTAAACCTTTATTACCTACCAGTATCCTGTTGCGAGGCGTTCCCCAGTTTAAAAACAAAACAAAGCAAAACAACATTGTGTAAAGAAGTACTACCTGTTTTTTTCTGGGCATGCTCCTTCTCTGATTTCATATTATGCCCCTAATAAGCAAGAGGGAAAAAAAAAAAGAGTTATAAAGGAACTCCTTATTCTTTACAAATACTGAATCACATTGTTAATTCAATTGGATTCCAAGTTAATGTGGCATGAAGCCCTTAGATATGAGCAAGTAAGCGGATAAGTGGATATGTATAGCAGTTGATAAGTGACGACCACACATTGTTATAATTTTTATGTTTATTTCCTACTTGAAGCAAATCATCACTATTCTTCTATGAGACCCTACATGTGAATTGTCAGATCTTCAACTAGGAGCAAAATCCACATGCTCTAAATTCAACCTGGAAATCAAAACCAATTGCCAGGGTCTTAGCACTTAACACTCTTTTACAAGTACTTTAGACAATTGTCGTATAAATCTTCAGTTTCACTAGCTACATTTCACCTGCTTAACAAAATTAGTGCAGTATGGTTTTGTTGACTTATTGTGCTAACTTACATTGGTGCAATTAAAAACAAATACTTTTCTACTCAGGGACAGCTGCGTTTCACAGTTGGAGTATGTGATTGGTGTTTTTATAAGTCATAAGATGATTTGGTGTCCTTCAGGATAAATAATGCTTCAGAAAATATGACAGGACCAGAACAATTGTAGAAAGTAAATTTATATTTTGTGCATTTCTTCATTGTTGACTTCTCACTGAAGAGACAAACTTTTAAAGCCAGCTTGTTTTAAAAGAGAAGTCATCAGGAGTTTGAGTGTTCTTCCATTTTCTATAACTGAAAGAAGATGTTAAAAAATGACCTTAGCATGTGTAGGTAGGAAATTGCTTTGTACGTGTTACCTCCCTTTCCTTTTAATCTTGCCTCCCCACTGAGGCAAGATTATGAAAGTATTTAATTAAATTATGTAAGCATGAGACTTCTGCAAGATTGCCTCTGACAAAATGGCAGTGCTGGGTAAGACTGAGTAGCACATATGATAGTGATTCGCTTATTTCATGGCTGTTTTTTTACAGATACTCTATTTTTATAATTTTTGTTTACAGCTGACCAATTCTATTTTTCTTCCTTGGCTCACTCTAAGCCACTGAAATCAAAAGGAAAGGAATGTTAGGGTCAGTCTGATCTTTCTGACTGACTGCTCAGCTCTGGTTTTCTCCTTAGCTCAAATACAAATAGAGAGGAGGAGAGCAAAGAACTTCTGGCAGGGGACAGAAGGTCATGATAACTTTTGGATCACAGGAGGAGAAAAGTCTGAGATCTTAGAACACTTATGCAAAGAGAAGAGGAAGCACGTTGGAGACAGCCATAGCAATCATAGGGATGTAAAGGAGACCTTATTTAAAGCTGGAGAGTCTTTTTCAGGAATAAGGATTTGTAAAACTTGGCATGATGTGTAATTCCCAGGAATATTCATCTAGAGTAGTTAAGTAAAGCATACAGCCCCCCTGCTCCCGAGAAGCTGAGGTTTCAGCAATGCTTTCTGCCTGGTGAGGAACATTTGAGTTGTTTTCTTTCAGGAGTCATCACACTGATCCTACTGCTCAGCAGAATAGGCAGCTCTCTGCAAGGAAAAGCTATTAAGGGAGACAATTTCAGCAGAAGCTATGGTTTGAGCTGATGCTGCTGAGCTGGGGCAATTTTGTACTGTGTGCAGGAACGTTACAACCTGTGTCCAGAGGCTGCCACAGACTCTCCCTAATGGTCTGTATTACTAATTCAACTAATTGCAGCAATTACAGGCAGGAGATGCTACTGGGAAGAGACGCCAGTACACTTCTCTCTTAACATGCTGCAGTACATGCTGCTCATTAATTAGACCAACAGAATAAAAAAACAAAAAAAAAGGAAGAAAAAGGAAATATCACCAGCTGGAAATGCAAAGGGATGTGCTGAAACCTGTAAGGGCCATGAACAGTCACAGTTTGTTTTAAGCCTTTCAGAACCACACTTTCCAGCATATCAGCTCAGTCACAGCCCTGTTCACTTGGCAAGCAAGCTGGAGAGGTTGCCTGTTGGCCTCCTTTTCTCCAGGCTAAACATCCCCAGTTCCCTCAGCTGCTCCTCGTAAGATTTGTGCCTTAGACTCCATATGTGACACATGCAGCAGTTCTTCATTGTGAAACAAATGGGTTGCACAAGTATTTGCTACCTGGGCAAATACAAAGGATTCCCAGCCCAAGAGGTGCATTAGCAGAATAGGAATTACCTCTGCCTCAGAGCAATGCATCTAGCAGCACAGCAAAGAGTACTGCCGGCTGCCTGGGTGATGCACATCATCTGAGTCTATCCTGTACATTTTTCTTTGCAGAAAGCATGTTCAGCCTGAACATGCATATGGTAAGTATCTCAGTAAGTGCCTCCTGGCTGGCCCTATGTGGTATTGGTAATTATCAAGGAGCCCAGCATGTTCCATGTCTGCTTTGGCTGCTGGAGGACAATTTGCCAGACAAGCAGGTGTTGTAGCCCACAGTACTTACTGTGTTCAACAGCACAATGTGAGCCACCTGGCAACCAAAACAGCTCAGCAGGCACACCCCACCTGCACACACCTGAAATATTCAACAGCGCGGGATAAGCACCATTCCTCCAACAGGAGACTCCAGCTCCATGGAGAGCACATTTACATAGCTGGAATACTTGATACCAGTTAAATATTTAAAAGGTACAATTCTGAAACTTTTTTTTTCTAGGATACTTAACTGCTTCTGTAACAGCCTCTTGACTTGCAAGTATCTTATATATTTTTTCCTCTGTTCTTTTTCCTTTGTTCCTTTCCTTCACATGCTAGACAACAGATGACATCGTTTCATCAGCCGAATGTTCCAGTGATGATGAAGATTTCATTGACTGTGAACCCAGTACAGGTAAGTCAGGTCAGTCTTGTTTTGCTTGCTTTCTGATTTCATTTGCAAAAAACAATGCATACATATATTTATATGTGTGTGAATGTATACATATATAATTATATATGTATATATATGTGCATATATGTCTATATATATACTTATGTATATATTATATATACATAAAATAAAATATATATAATAAAATTATATAGCCAAGCATCAGATCCCATGGACTTGGCAACAGCAAACGCAGATACTTAATAAATATTTGGTTAACAAAGTTCTTTGCACGGAAAGCCAAACTTCCTGAAAGTGATCCCAGCTAATTAATAGTTCAGGTTTGTAACAGTTACTTCACTGACACAGTGGGAAAGCAAAAATATTGATGTGGCATGTGACAAATAATAATGATTTATGAAGTGGGGAGGGTGAATGTTTGAAAACCAGAAGGGAAAAAAAAGTGAAGCAATAATGGGTTCATAGCATTTTTTATTCTTTGTTAATTGCTCTGAAGATGGACTATAAGAGGAAACATTTGTCCATGGGATTTTGAATACAGTTAACATGGTAATGTATTTATACTAATTTTGTTTCCTGTGAGCCCAAAGAGACTGGGGAGCATGAAAACATAGTTCTAACATAACAAAATTAGTAGTAATTCTTGCCCTGTTGTCTGTAGTGATGCTTCAAAATGTATCCATTAAAGAGTCAGAAGGACTGGCCATGTGGGACTGAGTCAAGTTCTCCCTTTCAGATACATTTTGATAAATTGATGGCTTTTCGTTCTGGTGAGATATATGATGTGATATCCAGCAGGCAATTGCAGTCTATTTTATTTCTTACAGGCTTTTTCAAGTTGTCTTTTTTAAGGCTTGCCATGAGTTAAGCATTTCTGTAATAGAGAACAGACATCATTGAATTTCTGTGTACATTTAAAAGACAAAGAGGGAGTTTGGTTAGAATGTTTTGCCCTTAAAAGTAAAACATAAATAGTTTAGGAGGGGTTTTTTGTTTGCATTGTTTTGTTTGTTTTTACTTTGTTTTATTTGAGATGATTTTTTTTTCTTTAAAAAAATCCCAAGAAAAAATTATATATTTTTTGTTTCTAGTTTCATGTATTGATTAATACAATAATAATATTAAAATTCATCCAAGGCTAGTGCTTTCATATTCCTTTTTAATTCATCATGCTATACCTGCATTTTTTGGTAGAACTTGATCCTGCAGTAACCTAAGTTTGGTGTTGCCTTGTAGCTGGGAACTTCCACCCATACTCTTGACTTTCCTATGATGGCAGGGAAGGCAGTGACACAACTGATGCTAACAGACAGTTCCCTACTCCCATCTCTTTTTCACAGATATCTATGTGGTTTTCAACTCCACATCTGGCATAAAAGCAGTCTAAATAATACTAGCTTGTGAAGCATAAACAGTGTGGGTACTGGGGTTTTAAATAAAGGTAGTAATGAAATGTCAGCACAGTGATTATCGTGGAAGTGAGGCATGAGATTAATAAGACCATGCTAAAAGGAGACTAATGTACCACAACAGGTATGCAAGTGAATGGATAGGAATAATTTCATTAAAGCTTCTCTAACATTTCAAGACTTTCATTTTATTCTGATTGCCAAGTATTTAAATTGAAGAAGGAAATCTTTGTTATACCCCTCCTCTTGTACATTGTTGTCATTTATGTTTCAACACAGAAATCACAATTGCTTCAATGGCTAGAAATTGTAACAATATTTTCAGTGTGTGCTGCCACTGAAAATCAAACTTTCAGGAGAAATTTGGTTTAGCATGAAATTTCAGAGTGCTTTAGAGCAACACTTCCAGACTAAAAATACCTCTCTCTCCTGACACAATTAGAAATCTAATGATTCAAACAGGTACAAACTGGATTTGTAAAAATGACTTTCCTTTGAAAATTCTGATAAGCATTAGTTGGCAGTTAAAAGCGCCTACAGATTTGAATATCTGCTGTGTAGAATAATGTGTTTCACTAAAAATTTGCTGAAGGTATTCTCCTAAACTACTAGACATTCTTGCAAATTTCTCTCAGTATCTTGTATTGCACCCTACTCCTACTCTATAGCATGGTAGTCCACATGAGCCACTGAAATCTGAATCTTTTTTGGGAGTTACTGTGGCATTGAGAATAAAAGTTAGCCTGATTCTATGTAAAAAAAGTCTCCCAGATGGTCCTTGCTGATGAAATTTACACCTCTAGATTTTGAGGTTTCCCGCTCTCAGAGGCACTGTTGTACAAAGTTGCCAAGAGGAGGGTTATGCAAGTCCTTTTTGTGTCCAAAAACATAAACGTAGCTCATTGCATCATAATAAGAAGGAAAAGTAACAGGTTTAATGGTGTCCCCTGTTTAGCTTTCTTTGTCTGTCTTCTTGTCTCCATTCTCAGTGCATCCAGGGAAGGTAGAGCAGTGTCTGCAACACAACCAGTATCAAAGCACTCAGGCAGCCCATCCCACTCTGGAACACTAAAGCAATCTGAGTTGGCTTATCACAATCCAGTGGCACTGACTTGGCTGAGCAGATATATTTTCCTTTATACTTGACCAGCCAAGACAGGATTATGGCCATATGCCAAGATCTAGCACTTAAATATATACATAAATATATACATTGTGGAATTATCTTGCTTGTATTTTGTAGTATGTGGGTTTGATTCTCTTTAAGCTAATTTTTTTATTTATTTTTTTTTTAAATTGGGACCATTTAAAGTTGCTTCATTCTGTTCCGTTGACAGGTCAGTGTATTTTACGCTGCCTTCTGGCTTGCCTGATCCCTTTTGCAGCAAACTGAAAATTAAATGACCTAACCCAGGACAGATTCTTTTTTGTTCCTCTGGTAATGTGTAGCTTTTAAAGCTCTTGAGTTTCTGCCAAACGTGAAGACTCGGACTTCCATCACCCTCAGTGCCATGGTCCAGTAATGCAGAGGTTACTGAACCCACTGCTGCAGCTGTGAGATACGATATACATGACTATGAACCTGCTGTACAATAACCAAGACAAAGGCAGCAGAGAATGCTGCCTGCAAATCAAAAGCTTTCATATCTCATATGGGTCAGAATCAAATCCCAAGATCCAAATAAATGTATTACTTTGATCTTGGTCTTGGAGCAGAGGCAGTACCCTACAGAGTAATTTTGAAGACTTTGGTTTTGATGTCTCAAAGATAGTTCAAAAGACAGAAAATCATGTCCTCTTTGAGGCTAAATATTGTATGAGAACCATTTGCAAGGTCTTACTGCCACTTAACTCTGATTGTCTGTTGAATCCAGGACCTGAATATCAGTAAGCATGGAATCTGCATCTGGACACTTGCGTCCCTTTGAAAGAAGACAGTGTAAAGGCAATTTCCTCACTCTGCTCCTCTCAGGATTTCCCTGGCTAGCTTGAGACACTCACTGTAGCAGGCTGGCTACCACTCCCCTCTTCCAAAAGTGATTTCTATTGGGATTTCTGTAGATCCCCTTGTTTAGAAACAAGGAGCTGTCACAGGATCTGTCCTGAATGAGGTAGCCTACAGCCTGTCCCCAGTGACAGCTGTGAATCCAAAACCCATTTCTCTTTTACCTAGGTGAAAGAGAAGGCATTGCAGGTTCAGGGATAAAAAATACTTGAGAGAGTGTGGTGAGATCTGAGGCTCAAATATTCAAGTTCCTCAGAGCTGAAGCCAGGGTCCTGAATCTGTGCTTTTGAATGCGGTTCTGTGGTGGTGCTTTGGTCACTCAACCACTCTCAGAAAATGAACGTTTTCTAAGGAAAATCTATCCTCCTAACTAGGAAGTACTGTGTCATGGTGAAGAAAGCAAGCATTTATCTTTTTCCAGTCAAATGAATAGTACCTCTACAATCTGATCTTATCGAGACTTCGAAGCCTTGAGGATTATAGTTGTGCTTTCTTGATGGCACCTACTGCTTTCTCCTCATACCATTGCCCTCGTTCCTATTAAGCATGTCCATTAGTGCAGTGCTCTGGTACCAGGCAGGCTAGATGCTGATGGTTAGACAGCTGATAGGGATCATAGCCCAGGCTACTCATTGCACTACACAAAACAGTAAGACCCAAACACTTACTGTTTAGCCTAAAGCTCATAATGCAACCGCTTGAAATATTCTGTGGGACTTAATCCCAGCTCCCTGGCTTAACACAGCCTATGTTATTCCCTGGTGCAGTCACCAACTTTTCTTTCCTATCAGCCCAACAGTTTCCTCCATAAACTGCATCAACATTCTTGAAACACCCAGGGAGTTTTCATTGCTCTTCTCAGAGAAATATCCCCCAAAATTCAGTGCCTAGTTACCCCCAGTCTCTCCCTCTGTCAAGCAGTTCTGCTCCATTTCTCAGGCTGTGAACAAGAAATGGCCTTTAAAGTTGGGCGCATGCTTCAGCGAAGTAAGCTTCCCATCTCACAGGCTGAATGCCATACGGCCCTGAAGGAGGGGGATTCATCCACGGCACTTCTCAGGGTGTAATAGCATCACTTGTTGGATGGAATTTCCTAGCTACGGTCTTATGGCCAAAAGAAAAACAAATGAGCAAGTTTTACTAATCGATCATGCAGATGACTTACAGGAATTCTTGTTTTCTTGTTTTATATTAAGAATTTATACTGAGTTTGGTTTTCAGCATATTGGTCTTTTTTTCTGTGTAAGCTCCAAAGGCCCCACCCATGAGAATATTTTATCTATATATGCACTATATATACAGTGTGCATATATATATCTATATGTGTACATACTAAAGTAATAGATGACCAATATCAGCAATAGCCCCTATCATCCAATCACATGTTTACACAGAAATTCATGCCTTCATCTAACCCTGGCATCCTCTGGCGTGGACAGACGCATGATAATGTTATTTCTTGGTAAACAAAGCATGTGAATTTCTTTTTTGTTAGAGGTTTTTTTATTTCCTTTTATTTATTTGTTTACTTTTAATTGATAGTTTCATCTACCAATTAGCCTTGCGGTAGGGTGGGGCAGGGAGAATAAAAAAATTATACAGGTATATCCATCAATATGTACACACATACGCAGTGTATATATAGATAGATATATGCATTGTATATATTTGAAGAACATTTTCTGTCGTTTCACCTCATCTTGTGCCGCATGAATTTTTGGTGATTGATAATTTAGTTTATTTTATATTTCCTTTTTTTCTTTTTGGCTCGTAATAGTGCCATCCTGCTATTTTTTAATTTTTAAAACCATCGTTGTACTTTTCAATTTATATTTTTGGAGTTCTTCCAACAAAATAATGGTTTAATCATCTCACGAAAGAGATACAGATCTGCAAACCAATAAAGGCAACAAAATCTTTTCTTGCCATCCTTAAGAAATCCACATTTTCAGACATCCCAAGAAAGTTGTGTGCAAAATATGAAGATTCTTACCCTTCCTTTCTTTTTAATTTCTCTTCTCCCTACCTTTTTTTAAACTTATGCAAAGTCTCTATCCTGTCTTTTCCCTTTTCCCTTTTTTATTTTTTAATTGAGTTCAGAGAAAAAACACCCAGGAGAAAAATACTCCCTTTTGCCCCTACATTCTCCCAGGAAAAATTCTTCCAACAAAGTCCTATAAACCACAGATGGCATAAAAAGAATTTTATTGCAATGCAGAATATCTGTCATATCTTTTATTTCTGGATCACTGCAAGATCATTGTTCTGGCATGCTGTAGTTTAGCTGATTTAACTAACCATGGCCTTCATTAATTGGTGCATGG
>VYZX01006710.1:6917-23071 GCA_013401335.1 Brachypteracias leptosomus
GTTGTCTTGATGAAGTGCTTCTGTACCACAGGGACATCATATATCACTAACTTAACTTATAGATGATTCTAGGTAGATGAAATGAGCCCCATTCTTCCAGTAAAACTGGACTAGTTTAAAGTTTCATTTAGCTGCCACAGAAGGTAAGAAAAAAAAGTAAAAAACCCCCTCTAAGCATTGAGTGTTATCACTGCTAGAAGCAGACACTGCCTGCAAAAATATGCCATTAACTTCAGAAAGTGCAGTTAGTTAGAAAAGACTGAGCTGAAAAGTAAAATCACTGAACAAAACTGGTTCTGTTCTAACACAAATCAGGACGTTTGCTTTCCAGATGCTGTCATTCTGATGCTTCTATTGTATTACGTTTGTTTTTCAGTTCAGGATTTTCAGCAATTGTATCAGGTATAGATTTAGTTGAAGGGATGAAGGAGACTAAATCCTCTACTAAATCCAGCCTCTTCCATGTGATACCCATGTGCAGATACACAGCTTCCTCATTCAGCTGAGCTGCATTTTTTCCTGAAGCTGAAAGGAATATTGTTCTCATTTGTTGCTCTGTTTCCTTTAGAAGTTGAATTTATGGTAAAAGAAAAAACAAGTATTTACCTGTAGTTTTTAATGTGTATATAAGCTGTGATTTAGAGGAATCTCCGTATTTAGAGATATTAGAAGCTTCACTGGCAACTTTCTGCTAAGTTGCATGATATAGTTGCATACTCTTGTCAGTTGGACTAGATGAACTTTGTCAGTCCCTTCCAACTGAAATCTCTTCTCTTCTCAAAAATATGAAGATTTTAATAATATTGAAAACAAACAGAAAAGTCAACAAGTGTTTCAGAAGGGAAATGTTGATGTGTATTACCACATTTCATTAAAATGGATAAGGAACATTTTTGCTTATGTATTACTTTCTAAAAAAAGTTCTCTGCTTTCTTTTTTATCAATATAGCATTACTGGCACATGTCCTTCAGCTACATGAGATTCCAGCCATTTATTCCTAGCTGGAGGGCACAGTCACTTATTTTCTTTGACCATACTGCTCTATAGGCAAGCTATCTCCTGAGCAGAATAGATTAATCTTAAGCCACTAAGAATTTACAAAATATTTAATATTAAAACTGTTGTGAAAGTGAGGTAGGTGTCAAAAGTAGTGACTTTCTATGACTGCAGTGAGAACAGAGGAGCAATATGGCAGAAAATAAGGGCTAGTGGTAATCATCTGCTAAAGATGAAATCCTGAGCAAAACCTGCCAGTGAATGGAGTTACAGAATCATCAGTACACACGAAAGGTCTTCTGTAGCTCATTAACTAAAATAAAAGTGAACTGAGAAACTAGTTCTTGAATATGTGGCAAAACACAGTGATTACAGTCTGCACTAATAAACTGAATATCTGACCCATGGTCTGACCCACAGTGACAGGCTAGGCAATTAAACCAGAATTTATTAACTTCTCCATTTCACACAAACTGCCATTCTCATTTCTCAAAGTAGCACAGATTGATCACTGCATTGTGGAATAAATCCAATATAAAATCAAACTCTTAATAATTTATGACAGTGCTTGTAAGCCTATATTAAAAAACTCCTCAAACATATAAGTTCTCCAAAGACCAGAGAAAAGTAATGAGTTTGTATTTATCTTATTTCTGCAGTGTAGACAGGTTCTTCAGTGCATAGTGAGAGACTAGTCACGACTCGAAATCACTGAAATTACTTTTCTAAATGCAAAATTGCTGAATCCTTATCTTTTCTACCATATTCTTGTGATTTTTTTCCTAATTTTATCATAATGCTTGACTCAACTCAGTGGTATTCCAGGTGATTTCCTTTTGTTATTGGCATATGTAGATTGAAAAAGTCTGTTTAAATGAAAACTTTACCAAATCCTCAAAACCCACCCCCAATATACGCAGAGGTGCCTCCTCCTCCCACTAAATCTAGGGTACCTAGATCTTCCAGAATGGAGAGTCTAGCTATATTTCTAGTTATCTTACTGACCAAATACAAACAGTGTAATGAAAAAAGGAAATTATACTAATTGTACTGGTGAGATTAACAGTGCAGTAGTGTCTCGGAGTGTATTTTACCACTCTTGTGGCCAGAAATGCGCATATACTATTATGGCAATGAAATAAAACTATGTGAAGGTGGCAGCATGAGCCATGATTCTCTTAACAATTCTCACCATGTGGTTTCCACGTGAGATCCATGGCTATTTATTTAAGACTTACTAAAAATCTGAACATTTTACCAATAGGTTTTATATTTTTCTCTGCCACTGGAAAAAAATTGCTTACTGTTCTCTCTTCAGTTCTCTCCCCCACCTCCCTACCCAAAGTCAGTACAATTTTCCCATATTAAAAACTTTGAGAGGCTAATTCATCATAGTGATAAGGCCACTTGGCCCTGTGCTTTGCTGTGAATTATTGACAAAATTAGAGGGATTTAAGAGTGCTGCCTAGTTTTGCTCTGCTGAATTCTGAAGAACAAAAAACCCAGTAAGAACATTAACAGCAAACCTGTTCCATTCCCCAGTCCTGCTCCTGCTAATGAGACCCTCAAAATCTTGTTGATGGTTTATTAAAGTTTCTCCCAGTTCCTTCTCCCCTTATAGTATTTGGAAAACAGTATCTAATTTCTGCTTGGAGCTGAGAGAGATGAGGAAACCCTTTGGGTGGAGATGTTAAGGGTTGTCCTCCCTCGCCTTTCTGTGGCCTGTATTTAATATGCAGATCCTAGTAAAAAGTTGAAGTATCAGAAGAAGGAGGAAGAAGAGTTGAAGATGAAAATAAGATATTACATCTGCTGTTACTTTTGCTCAAGAAAAGCTCTAATTTATCACCAGGTTTATTCATTACTCTGAAAAATAGATGAAGACTTTCAGTTAATATCACCTTTGCATATAATAACAATTCTGGTGTTAAAGTTTAGGTTTCTGTGATTATAAGAGTTAACTTTTTCTAAAAGAGGTACCAACAGACTTCAGAAACTCAAGAAAACATTAAATTTTTCATGTCATGTTTCGCCCTATTGTTGAGCTCTGGAAGTTTACTGCACTGTGCACATATATTTCATGTCTGTTTTATGGTAATGCATCTTATGAGCCAAAATGTAATATAGCCTTTTTTAATCCATTATTCAAAACTTACATTTCTGTTACTGCAGTAGATTTGTGGTGACTAATTCCAGTATTTTGGAAAGTAGCCATCAGCTGAATCACTCAGAGCGAAGGGCTTTACACAAATGCAGATCATAATAGTATAAATTCTTTCATAAAAAGATTGAATCATTGACAGTAAATGTTCTCAATAAAGACATATTTGAAGGGCTCAATTAGCAGAGTCTTTTTTTATGCAACCTTTTTGTTGTGAAAGAAAGAATTTGTATTAAAAAATGAAATTACATGTACATTCTTAATTTAATCTCATTTTTGGAATAAGTATATTCTGCATTCTCCATAATAAATTTATGGAAAAGAATAATGTGTTACTGCACATGAAAGGACAGGATGGGCTTTAGAGAATCATTTAAGCTTTTGGGCAAAGTAAACAATTAGATGCTTGCATCTAATGTTTCCAATTTTATTTGTAATTTCTTTGATTAAAAATGAGGTAAGAACAGCAGAAGGGTATGACAATGAAATAGCTTTTGCAACAAAACAATTGGTGCCTGTTCAGGCTTTTTCAGGGATGTTAAAAGGAAATAGGAGATGTTGAAATAGAACTGAAATGGTGAAAATACAATAAAATGTAGAAAGTAAGAGATGAAACATTATTTCTAAAAGTATTAAAGCACTGAACAGTTCATATCAAGCCCATATCTCAGAGTACATCTTCACATTTGCATTGCAAGAGGAGTGCAGGTGGATAGAAAGTAACCTTTAAGTAGTAGTAAATAAAGGTGATAACTGAAAAAGACTAGGATTTTCCTACTTTATATTTGTGTTCAATTATTTGCCTCCACGGAGTCAATAGAACTAAATCAAGAAATAGTAAGATACTGGAGAAAAACTGGAAAGACATGTTTTCAATTTGAGAATAAGAACTGTAGTTTTGAAGGAGAAAACCTCTTTTAAAAATGTATGTGAAAGAAGGAAAGCACTAGAAAGTGCTAAGAAGGAAATTGCCAGACTCTTGGGAGATGCCTATTAATAAAGGAAAGTGATTACAATCTCCGTATTTCCTGAAAGGTTGCTAAGAGAAAAGAGGAAAAAACATTTGCTTGTATGATTACAAAACCCAAGCCAGCTTCTATCTTAAAAGGTAAGATTAATACACACTATCTAAATAAAGTAGTCAAGAACAATAATGAAAGAAGCAGGAGTTTTTGAATGTATTTGTCTTTCAGAGGATAAAAGCTATTTTATTAAATTTGCTATTTCGGCAGAAGTAAAAGCCCCAATGAAAAATGGTTCAGAAAGAATCTGCCAGGGAACAGTCTGCTCCCTGAAGGAAAGGGGGCCAGAAGCAGAGGGTGGGAACAAGTCTGGCAGAGGCAGTGGCCTCACCAGCAAGGACCCAGTCCCACTACCCCTGAGCAAGGCAAGCAGGGGAGACCTGGTGACCTTAGCCAGGTTTGGCTGAGAGTGCAGGCCACTGAGCAAGCCCTTAGTGATGAGAGAGGCCTGAGGTCAGTCTGGGATATTAAGGGTGAAGGTGGATGAGGAACAAGAGGGTACGTGCCCAGGCATGGTGGCCACACAGCTGCAGTGCAGTTCAGGCAAGGGCCCAGCAGCTTCCAAGAGGCAGAGTGGGGAGCTTCCTTTTCCAGCTCTTTTTTTCATAACAGCTTCTTGAGCTGCCTTGCTTCTAGGAGGAGAGGAGAGAACTTGGAGCCCTGAAAGCATCACAGCAAAATGGTGGTTTGCATAAGAACTCACATATAAAATACATATTTGGGTATCTAGAAGATGATTGAGTGAAAGATGAAGTCTGAATATAATAAGGCAACTTTAATATGTGGCAGGAGAGACAGATAGCAGACCTAAGACAAAGAAGACCTTTCTCCTAGAAAAGTTACAGAATTAAAAAAAGAAGTGAAAGGGAGCACATGAGATAAAGCAGCCTATTGTTTAAGGAACAATTGGTGTTTTCAAAATGAGAGAACTGAAAGCAGAGAAATGTGAAGGAACTGAGAATGAGAATAGCACAGGAAAAGTGGAATTGATATCTGAATTAAGCAAGAAAATGCCTAGTGTTGAGGAACAGATCCAAAGAAGAACTTGGTCACTGTTAGGACCACCTGTGCTAGCAATGCATATAACTTGTTTGGCTAAGCAATTTTGGTTAGGCAATAGCGTTCTCCAGAGAAGGAACGGGAAGATTTGGGCACCAGATAGAAATGGGGTTGTTAAGAGCATGCAAGGCACCAAGATGGGAAATACACAGCAGTGACTGGGAGTGGAGGCAAAGCAACAGTCTAAAATCTCTCTCTTGTCTGGATTTGGACACCTGTCTCAAAGTTGTAGTTAAACTTCCATGTTGTTGAGACTGTAGGTCTTCACTTTGTTACTTTGACACTTATATTGTGAAGGTGATTTAAATAGACACCTCTCAAAATATTTTGGTTAAGGGGTTTGTTAAGACTGTCTTCTGAAACTCATGCTGCCAGCCCTTGGCAGAGAGAGCCCGCCACGCTGAAGAGATGACTAAGAGACTTTTGAGTGATTTCTCCATATTCAGAGAATGTCATTACGTCTTCAGACAGGACAGAGAAAGCTACGTCCCCGGGGAGGAATATAATTGTTTTGGGAAAAAAAATCTTCAGTGAAATGTACCCATCAAGAGGTCTACTTCTTCTTACCAGCTCCTAACTGTCACCCAAACTGCATCATACTCCAGGAACATGAGGTTATGGCTTTGCTAAGAAACTGATCATGAACAGAATTTGGGCCTGACCACAGGTATATGATCATCTATACTGCTGAATTGCTACCATGGTTATGTCCATGATGGAGTTTGGAGTGTTACATAAGCACTTTTCCAGACAATACCCAGGCAAGGACTGGAGATACATTATGGGCCAAAGACTGCTGCAAAGAGGCAGGTAGGAGGCAGCTGTTCTGTTTTGGAGGGCAAGGAGATAGGAGTAGAGAGAGAGATGTCAGCCAAATGGATGCAAGCCATGCTGTGCTAATCAATACCAGGGTCAGAGAACTGTTGCTGGCCCATTTCATTTATTTTTAGAAGCAGCCTGAAAGAACAAGTACCAGCATCCCAGCGTTATCCTTACATTTGAAGTTATGTCTTAAGGAATCATAAGACTGGCTAGCGAGCTTGTAAGGGCACAGGCATCAGCTTTGGTTGTGGTCAGGTGTAGCTCCTTGCTTTAAAACCAGTCCTTTAAACCATGCTTCATGTCAGTGATTACCTGCTGCCTGCATTGAGTCAGAGCTGCAGAATGTGAAAGCTTCTAGGAGTAAGATAAGGAGTTTCAAAGAGGTAAAAGCCAGTTCCCAGAGACTGCTAATGAGAGCTGAGAAGTCTAATCCTTTAGGTCTCTTTGAAAATCCTTTCTGAAAATAAAAATTGGATGAAGTGTGGGATTTATTGGTTCTGACTAAAAAAAATGAATAGTAGCAGCAAGTTTTCAGACAAGCTGCAGACGGGGATAACAGAGGAGATGCGATACGAATTTTCTAACAAGACCTGTCAGTTTTCCTGTCCTTATTAAGAAGAACAGAACATCTGCAAATGGGGCAGACATGATCTTGAAAATAAGTTCTTAATCAATCAAGTCAGCAAAGAACAATCTATGCACATGATTTTGGTTTTGGCAAATCGTCAAACAGCTATTAACTGGAAAGCTAAATGGGGTCAGCAATCAAAGCCTGGCTGGAAGATAATAAAATCATAAAAGCATTACAATATGCATTACTTAAACATGAATAATCAAGGAACATTTGAATTATATGCGGCAGGGTTCAGCTACAGATTAAGATACCTATGGTGAGATGTATCCCTGTAGGTGTCTGTACATGAATTAGTTATCTAAACTCCAGTTATAGCCAATATAATCCGTTAAGCGTAGAAAGCTTTTTGGCTGATCAGATGTGGGTAGTTAAGTTAAAGTGAACTGAATAACTATTGGCTTTTGTGTCTACTGGTTACCTATCACAGCTACTTCATTCTTTGTGAAGATAATGCCTTTGGTCAAATTCATCATGGGAAACTTCTGCATTATGCAACTTATGCAATGTTTGCATTATAAACAAAGAATTTAGGATTCTTTAAAAAATACCTTGGCCGCTCCATTGACTATTTCTTCAAATTAAAACATATATCCCCTCACTGCAGTATCTATCTCCAGCTGAACATCTATAACCATGTGCTTCAGAGAAATAATACCTGCAACTGAATGTCATGTGGAACTTCTGTATCTATTTTTGGCCTCTATTTACTTCTGTGTAACCTTGGTTTTGTTTTCAACCGTGGAACATCACTACCTGCCAGTGATCCTGATAAGAGCTGTTCTGGGCCACGCTCAGGGTCCGTGCAGCCCCACACAAGTGTATGTCTGTCTGTACTCTCTTTGCCTGTTGACTGTAATGTTTCCTAAAAGAGCACAAAAAGATTAAGATGAGCATATGTTCACACTTCTGTGGTATACTTTGCCAGCCTTCAGAAATTTTCAGCTCAGGGAATCCTAAGTCAGAAATTATATCATATTCTTAGGCACTAATTTCTAGAGTTTTATAAGAGTAATTTTTTTTAAAAGTGTGCTTGTTGTGGTGAAAGGATAGTGAACTTTGTTCTTCCTATTTACTTTCTCCAGACTACTTCTGAATTCTTAAACCTTCTGTCTTAGTCTGGGGAACAAGCTGAATCCTTTCATTGTTTTTTTCAGGATTTATTTATTTGACCATAACTGAGGACACAAATGATATTTTCACGGAATCTTCTATCATAAGTCTAAGAACTTTTTCACTAGTCATAATAGTTAGAAGGAGAAATGAGTTCCTATTCATCAAACCTCTATGCTGGCAAACACCATTTACATCCTAAGTGTTGTTAATCTAATCTTAGTTTGCACTAATGTCAAATTAACTTCATAGGAAGCAGGTTAATAAAAGCAATTTTTTACAATAATTGTGATTCTACCCTTTGAACTTTGCTAAAACTTAGAAATATTTTGTGATCCCTACCTTTTCAAATGGGAAGAAAATTAGGGAAAACAAAGGTTTTTTAAATCAACAGGAAATCGATGTGGTTCCCTAGAAAACTCTAGCATTCAAGCTTCTTTATTGTTTTGTTCATAATTTTAACATAAATTAGCTCTAAAATAAATAGTACTGTGTGGCAGAGGGTATTGATGAACTACCTGAGTTTGGAGGGCAGCTCTACCCAAGTACCATTTTATAGGCATCAAGAGGAGTGGAAAATGTTAACTTGTTTAATAGTAACAAGAAACCCGTAGTTTATTTGTCCTACAACAATGTATATACCCTACTATGTATTTTCCTTTTTAAGACTATTTATACAAATTGAGAATGTTACTGTATGGTTTTATTTTTGTTTTTTAATTAATTTAAATATTAGAGTAATAACAAAGGAGCAGTGGTTCATGAGATTGTAGATAGATACTAATCCTAACTAACAAGTGATGAATGGGCTATACTTTGAAAAATGAAATTGGAAATTAATGAAATGAGAAGATGCTGTTTTCTGAATGAGTATAGTTCTAGATCTCCAAAATATGCTGATGATTGGAAAAATTAGGAAACAGTAAGTGTGTGCTCTTTGAGTGAAATTATCTTAATTACTATAGTATGGAAAAGCCTGAAACAGACAGAATGGTTGAATTAGAAAAGTGAATATAACTTGTGGGGCTTTTGGATGGAAGTGAATAGGAATATAGCTCTGGCAAAATTTTGATCATAAAAAAGCTACTTTTTTAAGTATAAAGAAAAAATATCAGCATGAAAGTCATATTTTGCTTTGGAGATGCTTATTTTCTTTGTTTCATTATGCTTATGATTCTAGCTATTAATATGAATAATTTGTCAATAATATTGATTGAAAATAAATTATAATTTTATGTTTATATTTTAAAAATGTGACAAAATTCAGAAAAGTTTTAGACTAAAAATGGCAACCTTTTCCTTTTTTGATTTGCCAGAGTTTTTTGCTTCTCTTTCCACTGTATGTTATGTTTAATTCATCTTATTTTTAATTCTTTTTGCCTAAGTAGCTAATTTTTCACATATCCTGGAGCAGGGCCGGCAGCTTTGAAACTAGAAGTTTTAGCAATGATGATATGATATATACCAGTTGCTTCTGAAGTGAAGTCATTTGGGATTTTTTTACATCTGATTTTGAGCTCTGGATGAAGTTGTCACCCCAGAGAGCATCGCTCTCTGTCCTCCTTACCTGTCCCATCCCAAAGGATTCAGCTTCCTGCCTCTTCACCCTTACCTTTCATCATCACAGGGCCCAAGTGACTACTTTGATTTTCATTCTGCACAATGTATGTTGTGATAGAATTTGGCCTATACTCTTTGTTTCCACTGACCTACAATAGTAACTCTGCATTAGAGCTTAAGGAAAAAAACCCATTAATTACAAAGTGGTATAAATTTTATGTTTAGAGATTTCATTTCAAAGTGGAGATACATCACAGTGATAAGTAAGAGCAGCTGAGGTTTAGTAGTGTGGAATAGCTGAGTACTTATTGGCAGACAGAGCAGTGATTTACTGCTGAGAAAAATTCCTCCTCTGCTCCTCTGACAATCACCAATAAACTACCATGTCTTTTACCTAACTTTAAATATTTACAAGCAGCCCAGGAGAAAAACGTGTTCTTCATTCTCTGTAGATATTTTCTGTGGCTTGTATTATCACTTACTAAAGGTATTATGACAGAGAGCTATTTAGCATCTCCCAGAATCCACAGCTTTAAGACATCTCTGTCTTCTGTTCATCTCTATCACAAAGAAGGTGACATGTTTCTGTTTCCTTTTAAATATGTCCTGTGGGTGTGTTAAATTTAGTTGTTGGGTTTGATGGAAGCCCAGAGATGAGTTAAACCACTGACCTCCTGCAGCAAGCACTTACCTTTCATCTCGCAGTTTTGTGAATGTCACATTTGGTTACTGAGCTGCTCTTAAAGCAACTACTCTGGACTCGTCACTGATGAGTGGACAAAAAGTCATTTCTTCTGCCTACAACCCAGAATTTTAGAGGTTTATAAATGTGCTAACACCACCACTCTAACTTGATTACTCAGGTTTCTAGGTTGGAAAAAATGTTTAATTTAGATAGAAGCTATGTGACCATTTCAAAGTTTAATTTATCATTTTAGTCAAATTTGAGGCCTAGGCTGAAATTCATTCTGTCGTTCTATTTCATACCGTGCTTCTTCTTCTAATCTTTTTGTGTTGGTCTAGTTTTTCCATGTGCAGTTACTTTTCTCTTTACTCATGCATCTTTTAATCTTTACATCTTAGAATGCCGTTCAAATAGTTTTAGAAATGTTATGTACTTTTTCTATGAAATAATTTTTAACAATAGTTTCCAAACAGAAATAAGTACATAAACATGCCATAATATGTTAGGTATTTAGAAATTTATTTCTAATAAATATAAAAGTAGAAATGGCGTAATGCCATGAAAGACTTGAATAGCCATAGCAACTCAGTATAGCAAAAAATGGATAAATTATGAGACGCTTCCTAAAGTCAGGATTCATTTTTTTATGTAGTCTCGATCATGTTTTACAGCTTTCATCTGTAATATTGAGCAGTGGAAGTTTATTGTAAAAAACTTATTTTATTTTATTTCATTTCATTTTATTTAATTTTCTTTTATATTTCAATGCTAACAATAACATCTGATGGATTGGCTACATTAGTAATCATTTGTTTGTCCTGATTCAACCTAATCTCCCTTGGATAACTGATTTTTGCGTGGTTTCTATGATATATGTAGGTGTTTCCAGAAACTGAAGGAAGGCATAGATCACATTTTACAACTTAAGAAAAGAAAATAGAGAGAAAGCTTTTAATATTTTGGAACAGATGTCTGTTTTACATCAAATTTGGGCATTTGCATAGGAAGGCTACAAGCTAGTGTAACTCAGAAGATTTTTATCTCTCAAAAAGTTTTCAGTTGTGAAACTTTTGACAAATTACTTTTGGAGCTAGGGAGTGTGCAAGGGGTGCTAGACAATCTTTTTAAGAAACTGGACAGCAGATTTGTCCTCGGTTCTTTGAAACAGCAAAATTAATATCACTTTACAGAGTATATGTATATTTGCTTTACTGTGAATGCCTGAGTTCTTTATATGTAGTAGCAAACTTGACATAACTACACAGAGTAGTGAAAATGCTCTGGATTAGGACTGTTTGATCATCCTTTTGGACTGTCACTGTCTGGAAAGAGTAGCAATGGCAGCTAAACTTACTCTAGACAAATATATCTTCTGCAAAGAATGACCTGGGTTTGGAAATGATTGTTCATTCAGCATTGCTTGCTAGCAATAATTAAGCACAAGAACTGGTCTGGAATAAGGAATCTCTTATGAGAAGTGGGCCCATGTGAACCTCATGAGGTTCTACAAGGCCAAGTGCAAGGTCCTACACCTGGGTCAGAATAATCCTCACTATCAGTACAGGCTGGGGGATGATGTGATAGAGNCATGGGAGCTAAGGTCTGCCTGTGGCAAACAGCAGGAAGGAAGAGGGCTTTCAGTAGAGATAAAGTAGTTTGGAAGGAATACAGGTGCTGAGTTGGGCTTCAGTGTAGATTTGGCCACAACTTCCAGTCAAGAACTTGGAATAGGACATCTGAATAACCTTCCTGCAGAATTCCAAGGTTGTTATAGGAAGTGGACTACAGAACAAAATAGTACTGATTTTCAGTTCTGGCAACAATATAGTAAGTATTAACAGTATAGTTCCATGTGCATGTTAAGCTAGCAGAAAGTTACCCTGCTGCCAAACAAGCTGTCCTGCTCATCTGCCTTCTCCTGAGCTGGCAATCATTTTCTGCTCCCGCTTTGCTGCCCTCCTTCTGCCCCTTTCCTCTGCAGGCTGAGAGAACTGACCCCAGCAAGAGGCAGGCATGAGTAGTAAGGGCTGTGATCTTGCCACTCTGCCAGTGTTAAGTGCTCATGGAATTATTTTCCAGAGTTTCTTTCCTTCTATCTCTGCAGATAATTATGTCCTCTTCTTACTGAGACAAAGCCACGGTAGAATCTCAAGGCTAGTCATCATCAGCGAGCTACTGTATTCTAGTGTCATAGAAAGATTTGCTGCAGGACAGATATTTTTTCTTAGATAATGAAAGTAGCTGGAGCTGGTAACAGGTTGCAAATGACACAATTAACTTGTCAGGTGTCAGATGCTCAGGGTGGTTGTCCAATCTAGTCACAATGAAATTTCTACCAGCTATGGGGATTTTCTGCCAACAGTGTGTTATTTAAATCCTTAATTACATATTCTTATTGTCTAAAACTATCAGGGTTACTTTTATTTTGCCCTCTGTCTTTTTTTTTTTCTTTTTACTGCTTTATCCTGGTTAGGTTGCTGTAGTTTCCCACATCTACAAGGCTGTTTTCGGTTATTTGTCAGATCAACAAATCGTCAGGATTTGTTAAAATTAACTTATAAAAATCATAAAACTAATTCAAGTCCTTTTTGTGACTACAAGAAGGCAGAATGAAGAAAACAATCTAGTATACAGCACTAAGATTTTAGCTGAGGCTTGTGTTACTCCAGCCCAGTGCCTACAACTAAGGGGCTTTACCAATACACTGCTTGACTTCAGAAGCGGGGTTGCAGGGGAAATGGCAACACTCCTCTGGCATGAGAAAACTAAGACAACCAGTGTTAAAACAGCCTCCTAGTGAGAAACATTGAGTCAATGAACTTGGATATCTTTTAAAAGCATTTTTGTGTTCAAAGTGGAGCCACATACTTCTGATGAATCATGCTGCATCTGTAGTATATCCACGTCCCAATGTGTCACGTCAATAGGGGATTCAAAAGGGAATGACAAGTAAAAGCAAGGACTAACAGTGTGATGGAATGTAAGTAACATTAGAGCGTCTCTTTTTTTTCCAACATGTTATTTAAGAGGCCGTGCTTTGATGTATAATACAAAAGGGCACTAGTGGAGTGAAATGTGAAGGATGGGTAGGCGTTAGTGATGTGCAAAATAGCAAGCTTGCTTTTAAATGGTTTGGCAAAGACCTAGCTGTGAAAAATAAGGCATTGTTGACAACTTGGAATCCCCCTAACTGTGATGTCCCTTCTCCTTAAGTGGTCTTAAATTTGAAATAGTGATATGCTTTTAGTTATGTGCATTTGCCTTCTCATTATTAAAAATAAGTTAGGAAAATTTTTATTAATTTAATATAAGGAGAAGCTGAAGGAATGCTTGCAACTTGAAAATTATGTTTCCATTTTTAAATATTGAAGGTATTTTATTTATACATATATCCATTTTAAATAAAAAAGGATAGCACATAAGGAGTATTCACTGTGGTGTTTTATTCTTGTTGCAACATTTTGTAACAAACCAGGTTAATGTCTTTCCTGATGATCTCTTGTACTTCCTGGCATGTGCCTTTCATGCTAGCTTAGCAGTTTAGATTAAATCCTTGTATACAGTTTACAACTTCAGGTAGAAGAAGTTTTTAAGAACTTCACACAATGATGTGCTACTCTGTTTTAAAAATGAAAGTGCTAAACTGCTCTGCTACTCCAATTTGTGGAATAAATATTCTGATGTAGTTAGAAATCTAATTAAACTTTTAGGTAGAAAGCAATGTTTTGTTATGTTTTTGTGATCTGAAGATGTTCTTTGCACTTTTGTCTCCAAAATGGAATAACCCAGTGAANGTAGCTGGAGCTGGTAACAGGTTGCAAATGACACAATTAACTTGTCAGGTGTCAGATGCTCAGGGTGGTTGTCCAATCTAGTCACAATGAAATTTCTACCAGCTATGGGGATTTTCTGCCAACAGTGTGTTATTTAAATCCTTAATTACATATTCTTNCTGCTTTATCCTGGTTAGGTTGCTGTAGTTTCCCACATCTACAAGGCTGTTTTCGGTTATTTGTCAGATCAACAAATCGTCAGGATTTGTTAAAATTAACTTATAAAAATCATAAAACTAATTCAAGTACTTTTTGTGACTACAAGAAGGCAGAATGAAGAAAACAATCTAGTATACAGCACTAAGATTTTAGCTGAGGCTTGTGTTACTCCAGCCCAGTGCCTACAACTAAGGGGCTTTACCAATACACTGCTTGACTTCAGAAGCGGGGTTGCAGGGGAAATGGCAACACTCCTCTGGCATGAGAAAACTAAGACAACCAGTGTTAAAACAGCCTCCTAGTGAGAAACATTGAGTCAATGAACTTGGATATCTTTTAAAAGCATTTTTGTGTTCAAAGTGGAGCCACATACTTCTGATGAATCATGCTGCATCTGTAGTATATCCACGTCCCAATGTGTCACGTCAATAGGGGATTCAAAAGGGAATGACAAGTAAAAGCAAGGACTAACAGTGTGATGGAATGTAAGTAACATTAGAGCGTCTCTTTTTTTTCCAACATGTTATTTAAGAGGCCGTGCTTTGATGTATAATACAAAAGGGCACTAGTGGAGTGAAATGTGAAGGATGGGTAGGCGTTAGTGATGTGCAAAATAGCAAGCTTGCTTTTAAATGGTTTGGCAAAGACCTAGCTGTGAAAAATAAGGCATTGTTGACAACTTGGAATCCCCCTAACTGTGATGTCCCTTCTCCTTAAGTGGTCTTAAATTTGAAATAGTGATATGCTTTTAGTTATGTGCATTTGCCTTCTCATTATTAAAAATAAGTTAGGAAAATTTTTATTAATTTAATATAAGGAGAAGCTGAAGGAATGCTTGCAACTTGAAAATTATGTTTCCATTTTTAAATATTGAAGGTATTTTATTTATACATATATCCATTTTAAATAAAAAAGGATAGCACATAAGGAGTATTCACTGTGGTGTTTTATTCTTGTTGCAACATTTTGTAACAAACCAGGTTAATGTCTTTCCTGATGATCTCTTGTACTTCCTGGCATGTGCCTTTCATGCTAGCTTAGCAGTTTAGATTAAATCCTTGTATACAGTTTACAACTTCAGGTAGAAGAAGTTTTTAAGAACTTCACACAATGATGTGCTACTCTGTTTTAAAAATGAAAGTGCTAAACTGCTCTGCTACTCCAATTTGTGGAATAAATATTCTGATGTAGTTAGAAATCTAATTAAACTTTTAGGTAGAAAGCAATGTTTTGTTATGTTTTTGTGATCTGAAGATGTTCTTTGCACTTTTGTCTCCAAAATGGAATAACCCAGTGAACCACCCAAGTGTAACTGCACACGATCTTTGCAGAGATAACAGTCATTGCAGAAAAAAAGCCCGGAATCTGTTTAGTGTGAGGGGAAAGAATGGACTTCTGCAAATGAATTCCCAGCTCAAGGTCAGCTTGATGTAGTTCCAATCTCACAATTTTCTACTGCTTTTAGCAAAGGTTATAGTCCTATAGGTTAAGTGGTAAAGGTTCTTCGACAGAGCAGACAGCTTCTGATGCACAGGCTTTGCTACAGTTGCAGATAGATTCTTTTTTCCTTTGAAACAAAAAGGTAAAGAAAACACATCCCCAAGTATGAAAATATTGCTTCTTGTAGTTTTTCTATATGTGCACACATAAACAAGATAACCTAAATTATTAAAAGTGTGAATTTAAAGGAGATTTGTTGTGCCACATTTGTTACACACCCACTCTGTGTGGGCACTCAGAAGTAAAGTGTTTTTCTTTGAGTTCAGCTTAACTGGTGAGTTAGCTTTTTTCACAGAATCACAGAATGGTTGAGGTTGTCAGGGACCTCTGAAGGTCCTCATGTCCTACTCACCTTGTTCAAGCAGGGCCACCTAGAGCCCAGAACCATGTCTAGATGCCTTTTGAGTATCTCTAAGAGTGGGAGATGCAACAACCTCTCTGGGCAACTTGTGCCAGTGCTGTCATCCTCACAGCAAAAATCTGTTTACTATCTTCAGAGGGAACCTCCTGTCTTTCAGTTTGTGGCCCCTTGCCTCTGGTCTTGTCACTGGGCAAGTCTCTGGTGACTGAGAAGGGTCTGGCTCCTTCTTCTTTGCACTCTCCCTTCAGATA
>VYZX01006715.1:7929-34010 GCA_013401335.1 Brachypteracias leptosomus
AGGGAGCAGAGAGGGAACTCACTAGTAAATGCAGGACCAGAAGAAAAACAGGTGCCAGGGGCCAACGGTTGAGATGCCTTGTCGCAGAGGAGCTATGTAAATAATCTTGCCCAGCACCTCTTCAGAGTGTCCCAGGCTTGGTTGTTCTGTGGTGACATCTAAAGCTGCCAACATATATTTAAAAAAAAAACAAACAAAAAACAGGAGAAAGGAGAGGACGGGAGGGGAGGGAGGGACGGGGAGGGGGGGAAGAAAGGAAATAACAATGATAATAATCACATTCATATTTAAGGAGTCATTTAAGAAAGATTCAACTATGAGACAGGACTAGTTGAGATAAAAGAGTAATCCTAAGGAAAGAAGTAGCCATTATGATAACATAATTGGGGTTTTTACTGAGAATAAAATAACTCAAAAGTACATGCAAACATGAACTGTTTAGAGTTATATTTAAAATTGTGATAATGGCCTAAAATCAGCTTTAAGTCTGCAATAAAACATGTTAAATACTCTTAAGTTACAGCTCAATTACAGTACATTTGAATGCATGGACAGCACAGGAGCATTCCAGGGAATTACCCGTGCAGCTGACAGTACTGCAGAATGGAGAACTGTGCTTCTTCCCCCTATCCAGTATGTGACTCTTCCACCCCACCCAGCATCAAAGAACTTTTGTGTCTTTCTACTGCGCTGTTTCCCTCTGTGGGCTGAACTCCAAGCAGGGCAATGCATGTGAATCAAGGTGGCACTGCCCCCTTGGCCTGCAAAATTAAACAGATGGCTGCTGACACCTCACAAACGTATTTTCTTGCAGTTGCCACAGTCAGAAGATAGCTTTTATAGTGAGAAGAGGTAATTTGGCACTACTGCTAATGCTACTGCAAATGTTTCCATATGCATGGAATGCTCCAGAGCTTTGTGAATATCTCCAGGCTGCTTCTCTTTTCTTGTTTTTTTATTCCTAGCTAGCACCATACAGCCATACCGAGTCCAGACTTCTCGGTATTCCAGAAGCAGACAAAGATATTTTTATATAAAAAATAGAAAGTATTTCATATTTACATTTTCCTAGGAGCACAAATACTTACACAGACTTCTTATAGGAAGGTAGCAGTTGTCATATAGATCAGACCACTAACCTGCCAAGTCCAATCAAATTGTGGCCAGTCTTAACACTTTTAGAAGAAGGTGTAAGAAACCCTACTTAGGCATTCCCACCTGAGACAGGAGACTGCTTTGTTCAGGTTTTTTCACCCCTGTAATGTGGCAGTCAATTTCTCCTGTTACTTTTCTTGTAATCTAACAGGTCAAGCAAGCTTATTTCTGCCATGAAATAGTGCATGCTGGGTCAGAATTTAGATGCATGCATTCCACTACATATGAAAACCCCACTAGGGTAGCCTTTTTTTATAGGCTGTGTCATTCATATACTGGCAAAATGACATTCAGAAATATCTGGACTTACAAAACTGCTGAACTTGCAAAACTCCCATTGTAGTCTACGAGAAATACAGATACTACACGTAATGATATAACATTATCAAAAATGAATGCTCCTATCTTTTTGCTACCAAAAATTACTATTATTAAGTAACTGAAAGTATTGTTTAGTAGTAATAGTAATATCAATTTATCTATTGGTAGATTGTTCTTCCTATTTGTGGATGTTTTGTTTTCTCTGCAAGTAATGGTATTACTCGTATTTATCAATGCTCTTTGCAAGTTCATTCTGCACTATGTGTTTTTCAAAGGATGTGTTTGATATTAGCAAATGTGTAGTATTCTTTTCTGAGGTTGGCATAAAATAAGTTCTTATTTTAGAACAGAAGGAACTGAGACTATTTAAAAATAAACTTTCTTTTCATTCTTTAATAGTGCCTGAAAATTGCCAAGTCATATTTTTAGGCTGAGTCTGTGGACAGCTCTTTTTGAGCCATTTGAGAGCACTGTGTCTATGTGCTTTTATTTTATGTGATTTGACATGAACAAAGTAATTACACAACTGAATGTTGATTGCCTTACTATTAATGCTCTCAGATGTGTTAAGAGGTCATCTCAGTGTTAAATTCCCAGTTTAATGCTGTAGTGGGTTTACCCTGGCTGGGTGCCCGGTGCCCACCCCTAGTCCCTCTATCACTCCCCCCCACACCCCAAACCTTCGTCAGCAAGGCAAGCGGGGAGAGAGTAAGATGGAAAAGAAGAACCCGTGGGTTATGATAAGAAGCAGTTTTAATAAACAACAGAGAAAGCAAGGTCGCGCGTGCGCGAAGCAAAAACAAGCAAAGCCGTTACTCTCTACTTCCCATCCGCAGGCGGTGTCGGGCCTGTCCCGGGAAGCAGGGCTCCAGAACGCGTACCGGTTGTTCGGAGGACAAACGTCTTCCCCCGAATTCCCCCCTGTCCCCCTCCCTTTATAGTTGAGCTGATGTCATATGGTATGGAATATCCTATTGGTCAGCTCGGGTCGGCTGTCCGGGTTGTATCCCCTCCCAGATCTTGCCCCCCCCCCCGTACCTTTGGTGCCGTGTGGGCACTGACAGTCATAACAAGGGTGTGTGTTATCAACACTCTCTGGGTCCTAGTACTGCAGCATGAGGGCTGTATGGGGAAAATCAGCTCAGACAGACCCACTACAATGCTATTATGGGTTTTAGCCATTGATCTTGGATACAGCACTGAATTAGCACCTGAGTACACTGTTGGCTCTCTTCTGCTGATTTTGGATATTCTAAGCTAACTCTTTTAACTTCTTTAGCTCCAGTAATGTACACAGCCGAGAATCCTTTCTCTTGAATTTTTAACTTTAGGTGTTAAATTCCAGATAGACGTGATATGATGCTACTTACGTCTTGACAGTCTCTTTTCCTCCATACTCCCATACTTGAAATGTTTGGCATAGTTATAACTTCCTTATACAGGGTTGATTTATTTACTCTATGTACATTATACTACTGTAAGACTTATGCATGTCTCTCAAATGCTTATAGGAATGTTTGAGCATATTACCTGCAAGTTGTATATACACACACAAATAAACCAGACCTCATAACTGAGTCTTTCATAATTCCTACATAAGCTATGATTTGGCCCAGATTTCTTAAGCATTTAGCCCAACTTTGCGAAATTTTATCCAAGTCCTAAGCATGCAAGGAAATATCTTTGCTGGAATCCTTGTCTCTCTGAATTAAGTAGCAAAACTCATACGTATTTTAATAGAGCAAGGAATTTACTCCTAAACTTCAAAGGACTTACATGACTTGGAAAAAAAATCCATAAATTTTTTTCCCATTTGAGCACTATCAGAGCTTTTAATTTTGAAGAAACTTGCAGAATTAATGCAACAGTATTATATTTGCACATTATTCCCAAATTCATTCATTCTAAACTTAAACTCTTGACAGTTCAGAGGTGCTACTGGATATTGCAAAGGAAGCTGTGAAGCAGAGCAGGAGCTATCCTTGGACTGTGTACATAAACACTCTGAACATTACTTAATCTGTTTAAAACTAAATCCAACTTCTTGCAGCAAATAAATTGCTTCTGGTACACAAGTACCAGATACTAGCACAACTAGAGATGTGGTCAACAGTGTCAGACCACAGTAAGTAGTAATATGGTAAAACATAATGAACAGTCTCTGCTAGCTTACCCTTTTTTCAGTAAAGTTAGCAAAGATTAGCAAAGAGCACAGAGGTTGATGTGCCTGTGGTACCTTTATGAAGAGCCACGAAAACATAAGTAATGTATGAGAGGCTTTATAACTATGATGGAAGTTGGGGAACATCCTTTCAATCATGAGTGTGGTCCACAAGTTTTAACATCTTCCAGTCTCCAGAGCTTTCAGACACACTGGGATATGACAAGCAGTTTATATGGGGCTCTGAGACAGTGTCTATGTAGTCTGTGACATTCCAGCATGCTTTTTGTTAGCAATAGTCTATTACCATTATAAAACTGCTTTTAGCATTCTCCTGAGAGGTGAGCAATATCCCCTTGGTTATATTTAAACCCCTTATAGAAAGTGCCTCAATGGCACCTATTTGCTAACAATTTACTGAGTTGTCACAATGTACAGAGTAGAGCTGTAAACTTTTCCTAGAAGCTCATTTATCCCCATCCCCTAGTAATTCTGGGAATAGTCTGCTCATTTCACTCGGGACAATATCAATTTCCTATTTGCTGAAGAACTAGGCATACCAAATAGCACTCAGAAGGCTAGCAGAAGGACAAGTATTTCTTCTTGCACTGGAAATTGTATATAGTTATCATGAAAAAGTCAGTAAGGCAGTATAAACTATGGTTTTATTTATATGTTGTCTTCTGCAAAGACACAAAGGCCTTGTCTTTATTTGGAATTGGGCCTGCAGGCAGTGATGTAGAGGAAAGAGTACAATCTCCAGTCTTTTAAGAGAGACAGCAAACTTGTGCTTTTCTCAATCCTGGAGTAATTTCAGCTAATAGTATTTTTGTCCCTTTTTCTTGTGAGTTTACCTTGTGCAGGGACACCAGAAGCTGCAACTGTGCCTTACTCTTTCCACATAGTTAGAACAGACCAGATAATGTCATAGATTTCAAATGATCTGCAGTATTGCAACAACATGAGTTGTGACCCGAAGTCAGGTTTTTGAAGAACAACACCTCAAGTTGTGCAACTCGTGAATGAGACAAGAGTTCTCAGTTCAAAGTATTTAATATGGAGTAAAGAAGTAAAAACGAATCATGTGTATGAACGGTCATCTAAAATCCCCTTTAAAAGCTGGTCACCTTTAATCTGTTCAGAAATACTACAACAGCTCATAGATACCACTGGGAATTCAGTGACAGGTTGTGAGACGGGCTCCCTTCGCACCATGTATCAACATTTCCATTTATCCCATTGGCTAATCTAGTTGTTATCAGTTCACAATCTGAAATAAATTTGTCACCCACATCTTTACTTCTTAGACTGTAGCTTTTTTCTGAACCTGACATGGTGGTGTGAAAGAGGCTTTATCTTATCTGTTTAGAAATAAAATACTATTTCTGACAGCTACTGCTACAAATGCTGATTATAAGTAATTCTTTGCAGTAAAGAGCTCAAGTATGTTAGAAAAGATGCAACATGAGAACCTTTGCAAAGATAGTCTAGTTAGAGCCCTGGTAGCCAATTAGGAGCCAGAATAACAAACACTCTCCCAGCGTGGCATGCAATGTGCAGGTAATAAAGGAATAAAAGCAGAAGATGCCAGCTTTTCTCACCAGTGTTCATAAATCCAGATTGAAATATTCCTTTAAAAAAAAAGCAAGAAAAACCCTCAACCATACAGAAACCCCAAACAGATGTGTTTGGGTTTGAACTGGCACTTTCAGAAGTAATGAAATAGAAAGAACCAACTGTCTTTTGTTCAGGAAATTTGCGGAGGTCTGTTCAAACACAAACTTAGCCCAGTCTCTGGCTTGAAACTATCTGAAATACAGCATCAGCAATGAGGAGGCTGTTGTAATTTAAATTTCCTAGGACACTGAGTTATTATACAGAATCCCCAGATTACTACCATCTTTTGAACAACCATTGATTCTACCAACATGTAGACAACTCACCAAATATTTTCTTCCAGATTTCTTGCAAGTATAGTTTATGCTTATTGCAAGCTTCCTCTTCTTCAAGACCACCAGCTGTTGTAATAACATGATATATTATTGTGGTGGGTTTACCTTGGCTGGGTGCCAGGTGCCCACCCCTAGTCCCTCTATCACTTTCCCCCCCCTCCCCCCCAAACCCTCTGTCAGCAAGGCAAGTGGGGAGAGAGTAAGATGGAAAAGAAGAACCCGTGGGTTATGATAAAAAGCAGTTTTAATAAACAGCAGAGAAAGCAAGGCCACGCACGCAGAGCAAAAGCAAGCAAAGCTGTTACTCTCTACTTCCCATCCACAGGTGGTGTTGGGCCTGTCCCGGGAAGCAGGGCTCCAGAACACAGAGCGGTTGCTTGGAGGACAAACGTCTTCCCCCCAAATCCCCCCGTCCTCCTTCCTTTATAGTTGAGCTGACGTTACATGGTATGGAATATCCTATTGGTCAGCTCGGGTCGGCTGTCCGGGTTGTATCCCCTCCCAGATCTTGCCCCCCGGTACCTTTGGTGCTGTGTGGGCACTCACGGCTAGACATAACATGGGTGTGTTATCAACAGTCTCTGGCTCCCAGTACTGCAGCATAAGGCTGTATGGGGAAAATCAACTCAGACAGACCCACCACAATTATAGTTGCCAGAACTGTTCTATATTTCTGAAATCTGTAAATCCACACTTACTAGCAGTCATGCACAAAATAGGAGAAGGACTCAAGAATAGTAAGGTTGATGAAGATTGCTGTAAACAAAAATCAAATCCAGTTTAATAGCAACTAAAGTTATAAGGTTTTGACCATCAGATGTTTTTTGCCTCAGTGGATAAAAGATATTTGGGATCTTGTAGCATCAAATCCTAACTTTTCATCCCACTAAATGATCTGTGAAAATACTTTGTGTAATCTAAAATAAGACACACAGACCGGAAGTATAAAGCTGCTGTTTTTCTGTGGGAAACTAAAGGCAGATTCGGGCTTTTTTCATTGTTAACTTGGAAAGACCTGGATTTATGTTGTTTTGTCCACGTAAGTCATAGAAGAAGAAAATTCATCAAAGTGTGATAGTTATGTGGCAAAGAATCCCTTTCCTCCCCACTCTGTTTCACTCGGCTGTCAGTGGCTGTATATCTGGCAAATGCACAAATGAACTCTCCTGTCCCTCAGAAAAGCCTTGGGGAAATAGCTGGTAAGATATTAAAATTTCAATTTGTTCCTGTTTTCTGTTATCTGTTGACGAAAATATGGTGCTTGCATCTCTCCCAGGCTGATCTGTTCAAGAAGCTTTGCCAGGGTTTGTTGTTGTGTTGACATGCTCTGCCCCTGTGAAAGGGTATATACATCAGTACTGAATTCCTTCTGAAGTTCTAGTTGTTTGGATTTTTTTTTCCCTACAATGTTAAAGACTAGTTGAGGGTCGGGAATGATGATCAAATAGCAGAGAGAGAATGGTCTGTAGTCCCATTTTAGAAAGCTATGCTGCCTTGATACCAGTATGTTTGCCAGAATGTTATAGGCTGGAGCTGTAGTGTCTTTTGTATGGGAAAGTGAAACCTGTCACAGCTGCTGTGTATGACGATGCTTGCAGGTTATTTCTTGTTTGGGGGAGAAAATGGAAGTTTGGGAAGTGGGGCATCTGTTAACCATTGCTAGAAAAGTATGCCTTGGTCGGTGCAGTGATCACAGCCCTTGTGGGTGACTCAGGAACTGACTCTAAGACTGGGCACCACATGACCCTTCACTGGGCCGTAGGTCTTACATGGTGCTGAGGAGAGTCCAGGAGAGCTGCTTAATATTCTAACACTGCTTCCTCCAAGCTCAAGATCGATGCATTCCTATGAGTAAAAAAATCAAGTTGAGGAGGCAAGAGACCTGCATGGGTGAACAAGAAGCTTCTGGAAAAACTGAAATGCAAGAAGGAAGTTTATAATATGTGGAAAAAGGAACTGGCCACTTGGGAGGAATATAGGAGAGTTGCCAGAATATGTAGGGATGCAATGAAGAAGGCTAAGGCCCTCTTGGAATTAAATCCAGCAAATAATGTAAAAGAAAACAAGAAGGGCTTCTTCAAGTGCATCAGTAGGAAAAGGAAAAGGGATAATGTGGGCTCGCTGCTGAATGAGGTGGGTGCCCTGGTGACAGAGGATACAGAGAAGGCAGAGTTACTGAATGCCTTGTTTGCTTTAGTCTTTACTGCCAAGACTGGCCCTCAGGAATCCCAGTCCCTTGAGGTATGGGAGAGAATCTGGAGGAGGGAAGAGTCTCCATTGGTTGATGAGGATTGGGTTAGAGATCATTTAGGCAAACTGTCAGTGAATCTGGTTAATGCAGATAAGATAAATAAATCCTTCTTCCCACTCTCCAGCCCTACTGCGTCCTCTTTGATATGGAATCTTCTATGTCAAAATCAAAACCTTTTGCAATTACCTTTCATAGCAGATCTCACTAAATGAATGGTCATACCTTGCTGTGGCTCTTTTTCTGTATACATACATTTAACTTACCTGCAGTATTATCAGAGTAGGAGCAAGACCTCATCATGCGATGCTTATCTGTACTGCACCTTTTTTCTGATTCTTACAAAACAGCACTAGGGATCATTTAGTGCACAGTTACCCAAAATATCGCATCTACTTTGTCTGTGATAATGGCAATCTCTGCATTAACCAGACTCACTGCCCTTAATATGTTTGCTGATATATAACTGCATTTATTTTATGATCCCAGTAGCCAAATAGTGTTTAAATTCAGACAAGTTTGACTCAAGGGATTCTAGAATGTCATGACATAATGCTGAAAAAGAGAGTGTTATATTAACCATATGTAAATTTTTACAAATATTTCTTTTTGATTTAAAAATAGTAAGTTAATAAAAATTTGAAAAGACAAGCAAGAACTAGGGTCATGGTACAGGGAACAGTTGACTTTTACTATTGGTTCAGTAATAAGCCTTCTGCTTAATTTGATATGATGATTTAGTATCATAATGGTTAGGGTCAAAGGAATATCCTTTAATAAATCATGTCCCCCTATATGTCCATTCCTTCCCCCCACCTCTGCCTTTAAATATTACATGAAACTTTTGCAGATAACTTGAAAATACCCTGAGAGCAAAACTTGTAGCGCAAGAACACATCAGTAAATCCTGCAGTGATCGGAAAATATGACTCTCCCGGTGATTGTTGTTATGATCTTGTGACCAGCAGGAGGGAGAAGCATGGCTTAAAGATCACTAAGATGTCCTATAGACTGGTGCAAACATTTTCTTATCTCCTAGAAAGCAGAGCCTGCTGCTCCTATTCAGTGATATCTTCCTTATGGTGATTTATTTCTTGAGATTACTCTCAGAATGCAAACATTTATTTTAGGCAAATAAAAATCTCAAGAGTCTAGATTTTTGTGGACTTTTTTCAGCTCTGCTACTGGTGTCTATTATCAGACAAGTCTGAGCCTCCATGGCTGAAATAGATTTAATATTTGGACATCTCAGAGCAGTAAGTCACATATTGCTTCTGTCCCGTAGAGCACATAGAGTTCATAGTGAAATACAGAGTTATTTCCAGACTCTCTGAAAAATGTTAACAGGTGGAAAACCTAGTAGATAAATTAACGTCTGCTCTTCAAGAGGGTTATTTTTACTGCGAGCCTGAGTTTGGTGAAGGCAAGTGTACCGTGAAATGATATACAGAAAGCATTTATAGCTAGAGTGCTCTGGATCTGTCTCTCCCTCATTTTTAAAGCAGAAGAGGCAAAGAGTCTGATAATGTGTATGTGTTTGTGTATTTGTAACACCTACATAAGGAGATTATATGATTTCTAGGCACAGAATTAATTTGATCATGCAGGCTGAGAGAACTGGATCATGAATAGAGGACACTCAATACCACATCCATGGGTGCTTTGATGGAAAAAAGATGTACAGAATGATTTTCTATGAAAATGCAGCTTGTCTTTGTGGAGCTACTGATCAGAATAAGCTTACAGGAATGTGAACATATCTAGAATTTTCACATGCATATATATGAGAAGATATCTACGGAAAAAGGCTTTTTTTCCCCTCTACTCCTCTTTTGCTTGAGGAGATATTATTCATTTGTAGCTTCTCAGAAAATCTGTGCCTTTTTCCCAATGTCTAGCTTTTTTTTTAGCACTTGGAGAAACATGCATGCCCACAAAACAGAAGAATTTTAATGCAGAAAGTCAAGCTGGTAACTGGATGTAATAGTCTTGTCTGCTGGCTACTCTGCTGAGCAAGAATGAGGCCTAACACTCATGGAGTTTTCTCTGTCTCAGACTGAGTGGATGGGCAGTGACCTGCACGCTCCCCAAAGCCTGGCAGCTCTGGTTGTGGGTCGTCATAGTGACTTCAGTGTCTTTGACACCACTGTCTGCTCAAGCACTTGAGACCCACCAACATCCCTTTTGTGTGTAGGACAGCAGTGTTTTATAAAAGCATGACACATTCCTACAGTGTTCCTGACAGAAAAGAGTCCAGCTTTATCTGGGTGTAGTTTTATGGGAAAAGACTGTATGAAAGAAAGCCCATGACAACAATGTAAAATGATAAGTCACATTATGCTATAAACAGTTTAAATTTAGGACTGAGGAATTTGGTGGTGAATCACCTGAACTCTCCTTCCCACTTACTGAATATATTACATGTTTTTAGAAAATTCTGTATTAGTAATGCTGTAAAAATCTGCTTTTGTTCATGGATTGCATTGCATATCCACTACTGGAAAAAGGGAGGGTGTGCTCCCCACATACTATTCTAGCTAGGCCACTAATATCGCATATTTTAAGAGAACTGCTCTGTGTATTTTTATTTCTTGGTCTTTTTTGAAACACCCAGCATGAATGCCAAATAGAGGCATGTTTTTAATGAGTATCTTTTCTCTAGAAACTAGGCTGAGAGCCACTGACTGGCTTCCAGTGAACCACCAAAGCTTCTTTTAATTTGATGATCTAAGTTGCTGTTGAATTTGGATGAACTCAGACAAGTTTATATGTGAAAGTGTCTGTCTTTCATTGCTAATCCTTTGAGCTATTCAGTCCTTTTAAATCCTTTTCTTTTTAGGCTTGAAAAGGCTACATCTCTATCCAGACACTTTCAATGTTCTGCTTTCAGGACTTAACACATTTCAAAGGTCTTCCTGTATTTAAGATTATACTGATAACTGCAAAGAAATCTTTTTAGCAGAGATGTTTGTAACATCAGCCAGCATACAATATTCCTTTTATTGAGGTATAGATGTTCTTAATTAGCTAAAGTACATTGCTTGCATATTTTAAAATAATCTTTTCTAGGAAAAGACATATGAAACATGTAGTCAGGTTATCCAACGTCTTGCTTTAAAAAATTATCCACCAATAAAATATCACAAAATCTCCTTTCAGCAAAGGAATCAGCAAATCATGTCATGATTTTCAAGGTAACATAACGAGAGATTGGAATGCAGGACAACAGCAATGAAATGGAATAACATGCCTGAGTTCCGGATAGTCAATGCTTCATATAAATAGGCTTTGAGACAGGGGTAGAAGAAAGTTTCATGTCATGGACTTTTACATGTTGAGCACATTTTGACACTGCAGACTTCTTTCCAAACCTGGGCCCTTGGGTGGGACACCATTGTTGTGCTACCACACCAGAGAGGAGCACAAGTTCCCCTGACTGAGCTACTTCAAGTTCTAGTGTCTAAACTTCTGAAAAAATACTTCCTTGTTTGTGAATTACATTTTTTCTATTTTCAATTCTTATTTAGTGCCAAGTTGAAGCCAAGACCTTTAATGGTTTTAACAGCCAAAAAAATTCTAAGTAAAAAAAGTGTAAGTATGAAATCCATAACCTACTGGTTATTAAATCTGGTAAGTTCTACAGAGTTTTAGTGATACTTAGCATCTTCTGACAAAAGATTCCCCATCTTTAAGCTTATGACTTAAATCAAGATGGTGGTCATTAACTCAGGTAAATTTTAAGAAAGATAGATGGTGACAAAATTTTTTTCTTTTTTTTTTCTTTTCTTGTTTATAGTTAAAATCAAGCACATCATGGAACTTACTATATGCTTCCATTAAATTCTCAACAGCAGAAGTTGTCATCTTTTACTGAACAAATTACAACTTCTAGCTACTCACAGAAATTGTTCTTATAGTACTCTTTTGATGTCATGGAGAGTCAAATGTAATCAATCATCCTGAAAAATGAAGGCATGCAGACTCAGAGAAACTGAAATTGCCTGAACTTGTCAGTATAGGGAAGTCTGTGCTTGCTTAGTGTGAAATAAAAACGTTCACAGCTACTATGAGCAGTAGAAGATGGAAGATACTTCGTTTTTTCTGAACTTCAAAAAGCATTTTAACAGACACTCATGTAAGTGCTGTACTCAGCTGGTAAGGTAACGTGGCAGTAGCATCTACTGTCCTAATGTGATACTAAGTTATTAGACAAGCGCTTTCCTACCTTTGCCATATATTACAAAGGTATCCAGAAATGCTTACTCAAAAATGGAAAGGCCATTCAGCTTTCAGCAGGGCAGGCTTGCTTTTTTCTCTGGTGGAAGTCAAGAATTTAAAAAACTTACCCTTAACCTTTGGGAGACTCCAGAATGAACTGCACTGAACAGAGTCTTGCTTTAGTTTTAAATCCCTTCTCTAACAGACGCCTGTCCTACTACAGTGTGCAAAATCTGATGCTCACAAGACCAAAAGCTACAATATGCTTTACATCCTGAAACAATTGTCTGTGCTAGCTGTCAGTTCTATCATGGAGATTGATGCTAAAAATCCTGACACGTTCCTTACTGTGAAAGACAGTATTTTAAATAAAAGAGAATAGTTCAGTTTAAGGCATGCTAACAGATGAAAACAAATGTCTGAGAAGCAGAGCCTGACCTCCCTAATGTGTTTTTTCCTTCCTGTGCCTTACACCAGAAACTTCAGCAAAATGCTTCCATGTATCACAAAGCCTCCTTTATATGGATGAAGAGGGAATGCCCCCATTTCCGTGCACCCTGGGGGGCTCCCTGAAACACCCCTGTGCTGCCCTGCCTTGCTGGTGCCCTGGAAGCAGCCCGGCTGAGCAGAACATCAGATTTGTTCCAGGCGTTGCTGGCTGCCAGCACATTGTAGGACTAACTTGCAAGGAATGTTCCCCTTGGCAGGCAGCCTCCTCCTGGCACCGGCACCAAATTATATCAACCATAATTGTTGCTATTTATGATTTTTCTTGTTGTTTATATGAATCATTGCTAAGACAGCTAGGTTAGCTTTGAACAATTTGTACAGTGGGAAGCCTGACAGTAGATAGAGGATAGTAAAAATTATTTTTAATTGAATCTACACTTTTTTGAGCTGAAAGATAAAAGCATATTCCACTTGAGCTTGGAGCTCCAAATCCAAGAACTGCTGAGTCTTAGGACTCCAGCATCAACATTGTTTTGTTATGTGTCCTGGAAGAAGTTTCTTCATTGTTTCTCTTCATTTTCTTTTACGTTATTTTCTGTTAATTTCCTTTTTGTTCATCTGCTTTGTAACTAATGTAAATAAGCAGGCCCACATGTAAATAAATATTACAGTCTTGAGAATTATATCACCTGTATGCAATACATCTGACTGTATGTTAAACTCTGAGTTTCTTTGTGTGTGGATGAAATATATAAATAAAAATGGTAATTCTGGTTTTGGATGAAACTGAGAAACAATTAAAAACATAACAATGACCCTGTACTTCTATTTCACTTTTTTCAAGTAAGCAAAATACAAATATCATAGAATCATAGAACGGTTAAGGTTGGAAGGGACCTTGAAGATCATCTAGTTCCAACTCCTCTGCTGTGGGCAGGGACACCTCTCTCCCACTAGACCAGGTTGCTCAAAGCCCCATCCAACCTGGCCTTGAACACTTCCAGGGATGGGGCATCCACAACCTCCCTGAGCAACCTGTTCCAGTGCCTCACCACTCTCATGGTGAAGAATTTCTTCCTTATATCTAATCTAAATCTACCCTCTTGCAGTTTCAGGCCATTGCCCTTTGTCCTATCACTACAGGCCATTGTAAAAAGTCCTTCTCCAGCTTTCCTGTAGGCCCCTTTCATGTATTGGAAGGACACTATTAGGTCACCCTGGAGCCTTCTCTTCTCCAAGCTGAATAACCCCAGCTCCCTCAGTCTGTCCTCATAGCAGAGATTCTCCAGCCCTCTAATCATCTTTGTGGCCCCTCTCTAGACCCGCTCCAGCAGATCCCTGTCCTTTTCGTACTGCGGGCTCCAAAGCTGGACACAGTACTCTAGGTGGGGCCTCACCAGGGCAGAGTAGAGGGGCAGAATCACCTCTCTTGATCTGCTGGTCACACTCCTTTTGATGCAGCCCAGGACACAGTTGGCTTTTATATATATCGCTTATCTATCGCTTATCATGGTTCACTTATCTGTATACCAAAGAATATATGAAATTCCTGAATTGGACACTGCTATAAGTGCCCAACAGCTCTGATCCAGGTTTGCACTCTCAGAAACCCTGGGCATGCTCATTGTCACAGGCATTCTGGAAAGTGTTGAGTGAAACAACTATGCATACATAGTAATTCTAGCATGTCCTAAAAGCAGGTGAATTTACCGTGCAAGAACAGTGTCATATGAATGCAGGACAGCTTTGATCAGGAAATCCCAAGCAGAAATATGTTTGTCCTTTTCTGTGTGTCATTACTAAAGCAGACAAAAATCCATTTTCTGTAAAAGAGAGAATCATTGCATGCAGGGTGCTCCTGTGTGGGGTTTTTGGATGTCTACAGCATAGGCAACTATCCCCAGATATGTGCATTTTCATCAGATGACCCTAAGCTATGTGAAGAAATGGGCTGTTTGTGTAACAGACAGACCACAGATGTGAAGCATCCAGAGACCCAAGAAAGCAAGGCACCACAAATACATTATGCCATCAGAGATCACGCAGCTTGTACATAAAATAGAAGGGTTGGTGGCCTGGAAACAAGAGGCAGAAGGTTTGAGGTGATATGGGACACCTTGCCAATACCAGTTCTTTCTGTTGCCTTTAGACTGGCATCGTGTCAGAACAGGCACAATATAGGATATTGCTTAGTACAAGGCATGGAGAGAAGTGAAAATGTTTTGAGGTACACTGTGTAGGTGACTCACTCAAAAGGGTATTGTTATTTTTTCAGTGTCTCAAACATAACTAAGAAACTCAGAATGCATATACTGGGGCAGCATACAATCTCTCTACATCAGCAACAGAGAGTGTCACTGTGCATGCTCACTCCCGGTGTCCAAAACAGCAGTTTCAGGCTCAGATGGCAAAAGAAGTACAGTCTCAGTTGTTCTGTCCTAACACAGCCATTTAAATGCACAGAATTATTTATCGTATCTTGTTTACTTTATTCCAGACTCCAGTTAACACAGAGCTCTGGAAACACAGTTTTGCAGAGGACAGATGAAATGCTTTACTATGATGCAGTTGCAGAACCAAGACCCAAAGGACTCTTTGGTGTAATCCTTCCTAGAAATTGTTGTGATACCACTAGGAAATCAGTGGTATTTTGTAAAATGAAGTACAGAAATAAGAACCTGTCCATTTGGTTTGAGGCCATTCTGAATGAATGGATCTAAACATACTGATATTTCAAATAATAAACAACCACAAACTTGCTTCAAGTTGTTCAAGTTCCTCTTTGTTTTTTTTAATCTTTATAATTCTTAGAAAACAGAACATAGCCAGGGGAAGAATGGCAGAGAAGTAGTGGTTCCTTTGGTAAATACTGCACTGAAATGTTATTTCTGTCTGTTCTAGTGAAGAAAAGGCTTTTCAAGGATTGAATTGTTTGTTCCCAAACCTGTAGTAATGTTTCAATTAAATTACCATATGTGTTAAATTTCAGCAGTTGTCTGGCCTGTGCAGGAATGTGTCTCTTCTGTTTTCTCACTGTTAACAGCTTAGAGCTAAAACTCTTCCATGCTTTAATTACTGCAGACCTATCAAAGTGCCAACCATCTAATTATGACTAGTTTGGGGTTTTTTAATTGTTACTGTAAAAGTTTTGTTTTCAGTTAACCCTCCTCTGCCCTGAAGACAGTATACAGCAGATAGCAAGGTCTTGGCTGTGTGGCATTATATATGATCTGTTCAGGTGTATCTTTTTCCTTCTCAAGAATAGACTTTCTGCTGCTTTAGGCCCTAGATGTTCTGTGCTGATGGTTGTGACAGTTTTGAACACTCCAGAAAGGCAGTGACCAGAGCAATAATTTTGCTTTACCAGTGTATTTCTCAAAAGCCATCCAAATGCCAGTGGTGAATGGCTTTGAAATACATATTTAAGCTTATAAGCTTGCAATTAAAGAGCCTGTTATGTCAGAGAAGTCTTAGATATCAATCCTTGAAAGCCTTAACTAGCTACAAACAAAATTTTGTTGCATTGCCCTTTCTCACTTCTGCCTCTCATATGTGTGGTGATTTCTAGTGACCAGATTTTCCCTTTCCTTTCCTTTCCTTTCCTTTCCTTTCCTTTCNGATAAACACTAGCCTAGATTTCTTAGGTTTCTGTTCAAAGTCATATTCAGGATCCCTACTTTGACAAGCATGGATGAATCTGGCTAGGGTTACCACATCGCTGTGGAGGTGGCTTCATTCTGTTGCACTTGCTTGCCATACATGATAGCTTGCTCTAATCTAATGCCTTTGTAATTGGACTGATAATGCTGCTGGGCTGTCAGGGACACTTCGTAAAGACTGTCTGTTGCAGGAATCTCCACAAATACAGTGTGGCATTTGTGGCTTTATGATCAGTAGTATCTAGCAGGTTTAGCAATCCACCTGACTACATTTTGCTCTTTAGGAATATATATTTAAACAGATGTATTTTTACATTAATGATATCTTATTTGCTTGCTCTTGATGACTTAAGAGCTTTCTGCACTTTAAACTCTCCAATATTAGTCTAGCAAGTAGCAACAGCACTTAAATATGGCACTTTTAGAGCATGGATTACAAGGCACAGAATTCCAGCCTGGAACAGCTGGCAGATAAATTACAGCGCACACTAATCAGCATGTCATGGTGAAGGATTTACATGGTTGATAGCAAGTGCCAGCCAATTATAAAGTGAATACATCACTATTTCTGTCTTTTCAATGAGAGCACTATCTGTATAATAATTTGCTTCTGCACCCACTAAGCTGTAATTTCCTAGTCATCTGGAGAAAGATGCAATTACCAATAGGGAGACTGTTTCTGTGGGGAGAAATCTGAGTGTGCTTGGACTTCGTAAGCTGCAAAATGTGAGAATCACGTTCATAGTTCACCTTCAGGAAATACATTTTTACCTTGATTAAGAGATACTGGTTTTTACATTTGTAAGACGGCACAATAACTCTAAGAAGTGACATTGTCTTTCAGATCTGAGCAGATGCTTGGTACTTGTAGAAGAACCTCTGCTTCCATTTCATAGAGGAAGCCAAGCATCAGGCAGCAGGTAAGTGTGTGGCAAATGCACACGAGAGATGTGGTTGTACACAGGTGTCAAAGTAAGTGGGTAAGGACAGGAAAGATGACTAACAAAAAACAATTAACAGTGAAACAGAGCTGTGGTTTGTGAGGTTTTTCTCATGATTTTTGTTGCTCAGCAATGGCTGAAGTTTTCTTGCTGTTTAAGGTGTGAGTCCTGGCAAAAGAGAATGGATGGTCTCAGAGTAACAGTGCATCTTATCATCTGTCAAATATAATGTTCCACTTCTGGTTGTTGGTAAAAGGCAGAGCTTTAATATTCACCTCTTTAATATTCACCTATTTTATATTTTGTTTGATAATGGACCATTGTGTTCTTCAGCCACTCAGCAATGTAGTACTAATTCTGGATGGCTGATGAGCAATGCTAGCTCATTTAGCTAAGTTTACAATGACTTTACGCTGAGCTAGAGCTTTCTAGTCATCAGTAGAACACCTTTTTGTTGCTGCCTTGTGTACACGCTGCTAGGCAGCAACAGCACCAAATTTCAGATCTAAACCTTCCCTGACCAAAGTTTCTCCTTTTCTGAGAAACTTTCACTGCCTCCTTAAAAATTGCTAATTAGCCAAAATTGTGTTTGTGTTGGTTCTGCAAATTGCTTCTGCTGTGTGGTTCTATACTGTTGAGAGACATAAACTTTTAAGGAAACAACTAAGCCATATTGTGGCTAGTTGATGGCTGTGGTTAAAGATCATACTGGTTGGATTTGAATTTACTGAAATATGGCGTACGGCTGAGCCCATTGTGGCTGGGGCTTACCAGTCAAGGAGGACAATATGTGTCAATCTGCTGAAGGAAACAGAATGAGAGGATGTTCATAAGATATACTGTATTTCTAAAAAGGAATAATAACTGACATTTCACTTCTCTGACCTTATCTTCCCTTGCCTTCATTTTGAAATCTGTCACTGTGAATGGGGGCTCCCAGTAAAATCTAACTGTTGTTCGACATATATTTGTTTTAGACTTTCTGATTCTGTGCTTATGCTGTCTTAAGCCTGGATCCATAAGCAATAGATATACAACGGCACTGCAGGGAAGAAAATTAATGTTCCTCAATAGATATGAAAGTTGGCCTCTTACCGCTCAAAATTATGAGAATTTTCTTATTTAAGGAATGAGTCACACCACATTGACACAAGTTATTTGCTCAGCTTAGTGGTTCAACTGCTATTTTGTCTGATTTTGATTATGCATGTATTGTAATGTCTAATTTAGGGGAGAAAAAAGCTTAACACTCACTCATGTATAGGAAATTATTTATGGGCTAATGGTACTATGGAGCCTGATTTGAGCATCTAGGAGTGCCTTCTGACTTCAAGGACTAAAAACATTTGCAAACATAATTAAGAAAAAATATGTGGAAGCATAGATGGAGATAAGACAGAGGAGCACTATAACATGTACTTCAGATTAACATTTCACTTCCCTGTTTGTACCTAGACTCTCCTTAAACTAAGTCCGTGGAACCGATATCATGTGTCTCATGTGGATCTTCAGCAATCCCAAGGGGTTGCTCCAGGGTTAGCTAAAAAATGTTCTTGCATTATTTACCAATGACTCATTTGTAACCATCTGCCACTCCTCTTCCTTGAGTAAATATTGTCAAATGTTACTGCTGCAAAAAACAACAGTCAGCTCCACATCACAGCTTTCTCGGATACTGGCACAATGGCTGTGCCAGGATATGGGAAAGAGCTTACCTGGTAGCTGTAAAAAACATCTGGGGCTTTCTTACATAATACCAGTCAGAGTAACCCTAAAGCTGCCCCATCTGATGATGGGAAAATCAGCAGTGAGATCAGGAAATAGCAAAGATCTATCTCTCAGTCATTTCAGTTGTGCCAGAGGACCTGATCTGTTTTACCTTAGCTAAAAACAGTCTTCTGACTTGAAGAAAAGAGCAAGGGCAGATGATGGTTCTGTGAAATCCATTGGGGTTCTCATCTCTGGGGGAAGCTTTTGCACGCTAGTGATGCCTAGTGTTCACGTTTTTTCAGCAGGACCATGAAAGAGAGAAGACCCCCTATATATATGTGTGAATGTATGTATATATTTTACTTTCATGCTGTGACATGCAGTTGTATCTGATTTCCATGCTTTCAGCTTCTTCATCTCCGTTGTAGAATTGCGAAATCCTCTGTGACCTGATTCTCTATATAGATTACTCAAAAAGTGGCATCTTAGTATAGAACAGCAGACAGTATTTTTTTCCTACTTTGATGAGTCAACTTGTTTTTTTAAAATGAGAATATCTTTGCTGCATTCTTATGTAGAAATCAGTGATCCAAAATTGTATCTTCATTGATTTGTCACTTACCAGCTTTCCCAAATGTGACATTACCAGATCCTTAATGGCTGTGCTTTTAAGGCTCAGTAGTGGAGTGGCTCCTTCTGTTTGCTTTCAAGGAGACCTTTCATGTTCACTACATTTTCAGAACACTTTGAATACATGCCCCAAACCACCAAAGATATTCATCCTGCCCCATCTGACTTCAAAGGCTATTTCAGTCACTCACTCTAGAGCAAGTGAGGTTATTATAAGAGGATGATTTGTCTAAATGTCTTTCTTCCCTCTACACTGGTAATTAGTCAATGCATACCCAGTACCGTGCAATGCAGCATGGAGGTGCCCTGCTAAGCCTGGGCATTTTAGCTTGGCTACTGGAAGCAGTATGGTTATATGATCATATGTGTGGCTTCACCTCAGCTAAAATTCTTAGCTTTGTGTTTGACCTGGTTATGCCAAATAGAGTGTCAATAGAGTGAAATGCTGTCTAGCCAACGAGAGGGGAAAAAAACCTCCGAAACATTACTCTTTCATATTTTGATGTTTTATTCCAGTGGATTCTGATGGTAGATATTAGGTCCTTGCAAGATGGCTTTTCAATGAAGAAGACACCAGTGATGTGGACATCTGCTATATCCTTCTTGCTACACACAAGCCTAGAAAACAAACTTTTCTTCTAGGACTTAAAACTTGCTTGCACATAAAGAAAAAAGGTTCTTAAGAGAATCTGGGTAATAGGTAGACCTAGTTTGTGGAAATTAGATCTGGTGAGTAAAATTATTGAGTAATGTGAAAATTCTGAGAAGTGGGCAGAAGGAGATATTTAAAGACTGACTTACAGCCTGCTGGCTGACTACAGCTTAAAAAGCAGGGCAACTGACATCGTCTGTGGAAAAGCCCATTTAAAACTGTGCTTTGCCTGATTTAGAGAAACGTAGGGTGAAAATCCACAGTAAATACCCATAATCCATCATACTCAAATATTAGAGCAGGGACTTGTATCAGACTGTCCTGAACCCTTGTGTTGTTACAAAAGTGATGAGAGTCTTTGCCTGCTTTCATAGCAATAACACTAATTTTGCAAGCTTGAAAGATTCTGCAGGACAAAATTATGACATGCTGGATTTGTTCTCTGTTCTTTTTATTGTGATGCAGCATGTGAAAGTGAAATGCAAATGTTAGTAATATTATAACCACTCAGATTTGTCTTCTGTTTGCTTAGGCTTTCCTGTGGATGATCTTTAAAATACATTACATCACAAATACAGTTATACTGAATTAAAGTATGTTAATACTGTGCAGACTTCTGTATGTCTTCTCTTCTCTTTCCTTCCCCATCATCCCATAAAATCCTGGGCTTTTCTTCATGATTCATGGTATTTTTTCATTTCTTTCCTTGTTTTAAGTAAACCCTGAGTCATGATTTTACTTTTTTCTCTGCAACCATAAGTAAATTAAATCTTAAATCCCTTGCCTCTGGGCTTTAAGCAAAACACCAATTATCATTACAAGATCTTATAGCTTTTGTTATCCTACTTTAGGATGAGTGGTATTCTTTCTAACTAAACTCATTGTTAAATATCATTGGTGCTTCCTTTGTTCTAGAAACTCACGGGAAACTATTTAGCTTGTCCTGCATTGCAGGATTTTTTTTGACTAGGCTGCTGGTTTTAAACCAAGTCTTATCTGTGACCATTAAAGAGATGCTGAGGTAAAGGAAGACAAGAACTTTGCAGGTTGAAGCTTCATATCTTTGCATCCAGAGAACAGTAAGTGACATGGGGAGCTCATTTTAAAGTTATTTTCTATACTTGGCACACCAGCCCCATCTGAGAAACTAATTACAGTTGGTTTAATTGCTGTGCTGTGATCTTTCCCAGTATGATAATAGCATTTAGCAGCTTGGTGACACCAAGATAAAGTTATCTTAGAAAGCACTCTGTGGTTTTACTTGTCAGTATCAGGGATGCAGAAGCACCCTTTGGCCTTTTTGTACTCAGACAATAGAAAAGAAACCCCACATATTTGCTACAAATCATCTTCCAACATCAACACTTACCTGCTCTGTACACATGCACACTTGCATTATTGCCATTTCTCAACACTGTTGTTATTTTCCTTCTAATTCCACCAAGATCAATATTAGCTGAAGGACAGGTTGAAGATAGTTTTCACAGTGGGAGGTTGCTTTGATTGATGGTATTTGCAACCAGTCATCAAGCAGTGTACTAAATTCTTGTAGTCCCACATGGGAATGACCACTCAAGAAATCTAATTCCTCATTCCTTTTGGTTTATATAGCTTTTAGCTTGTTTCTTAATTTTTAAAATATTGATAATGGCTAACTGGAGTGTCAGAATATTTTTATATGAACATCTATCTTCACAGCCAATATGCCACTTTTTAATGCATTAACTGCCCTTACAGATTCCAAATGGAGGCTCATCTTCATGCCCGTTTCCTTTTGTTGGAATTACCTGCTTAATTAGTCTAAATGCCTGAAGAATTTTATGTCTTCATACACCACTAAGCTTATTTTCCTTCTGAACATACAAGCAACCTTCTAGATGCAGAATACGTGACATTACAATGTTGTTCATTTGGCTTGCTAGTGCAGCTTTTGCAGCAAATTCAACTAAGACATCAATTTTAGTCTATACTGATGATAATAAATTCACCATTTAATAGAGGTTATGCTTTGATGGTTTTTCACGTGTCATTTTAATTAATCAGTATAAGTGCTAACGAAACAATGAAGTGGTTTGACCCATAGAAAGTAACTATCTTCTGCTAAGCAGGATACAAGAAAGCATAGTAGCACTTACCAGATGGATACATAAATTAATGTGGTTCCCTGAGTTTATGGTCTTCAGCTTTTTTTATTTTATACTTTCATTAGTCCTAGAAATATGGCACAAAATGAAGTAGTTTTAACTACCAAACCCATGAAATTCCAATGCAAAAAAGTTAATGTTTAAGTTGTCTAATTACAGTCAATAGAGGATGTGATTTTGTAAGTGTAATTAGTTCTTACTGTATAGTCTTCCATTATGCCTTGAAATGGGAGTCACAACTAAAGCCAAGAACATACACAAGATGTAGCCCTTTGCTATCATCATGGCTTTGAGAAACAGAGGAGACAAGTTGTCTGGCTTTTGCATGATGTGCAGGGCTTCCAGTCCCAGCGGACATCAGTTTCAGAAACAAAGCTGGGACCACAGGCATTCCCCCTTAGTCAATGATTGAGCTGAATTTGCCACTTGGAGCAGGGGAAAGCTAAAGCCAACTTGGTGACTTGAATACCATGTGGACAATCAGTCCACATGAAGCTGGCAGTGTTGGTTGTTTGCTTCTGGTAGGCTTCACTTGAGTGCAAGCACTATCTAAATAGACATAGATAGATTTGTTAAATTGTATCCCCTTTGCTCATTTGGTTGATGCTCAGAACATGAATCTTTTAACAGATACTGACACTGACTCATGGGACTCTGGCTGATGAAGGAGGAGATTGTGCATCTGGCATGCTCAAGGTCATGTCATTGATTCACGTATTTATGGGACATTGCAGAGCTTCCAGGCAGCTGCCCAGCAAATGTGAATTGCTGCCACGTCTGCTCCTTCTGAAATGCCATGAACAAGGCACAGCAAAGAGCTAGAGGAAAATCCCAACCCTGCAAATACATGAAATGCAAACTCTGTGGCAAAAGTGGGAAAGTGCATAAACTGAGGTCTAATACAGTGAGTCATATGCTCAGAGCAATGAGATCTGACAGGTCTAAGTGAGAAAAGCCCCAGAGGGGCTCTTCAGAGAAAGAGCACTATTGCTGCAGCAGTTCAGTTCCCTCTCAGCCTCTTGCTAGAGCTGCAGTCCGGCCTTGAAACTATGAGTGCAAATGTTTGCAAAATATAAACTGCATAGGAGGTTCATACTTGTGTGTTTTTTAGTGTCTTGTATCTCTTGACTGAGAGTCGTCTTTGGGGGCACTTGTTCTCACTGAGAGATATTTCTATTTCATGACAATCTGGACTTTAGAGCCAGAGAAAGTTGCCAGATTTTGCCTCTGGAATGAGTATTTGGTGCCTGTTGTGAGATTCGACAGGAGCTGCTGGCACTGAGGAGGGAGGGCAGGGCTGAATATTTGGGCTTGATCATGAAAAAAAAAATTTTAATCCTGCTGTTATATTCATTAGGACATAATCTAGACAAACAGGATTTGCAAAGGATTTTTTTTTTTTTAATGTGGAACTCTTCAGCATGTATTTTATTATTTGTAAAATAGCCATTTGAAACATGATGTGCAACATAAATATAATTTCTGAATTTGGCTCCAGCTGAGGGAAGACACATGCAGAGGAGATGGAAAAGAGATGCATAATGAGAAATCTGACCTTAATTTACTCCCTTGCTGGGTGCATGCTTTTTCGCTCAGGAGAGGCCTATAAATAATAGACTTTAAAAACATTTAACTTACATTTTAAAAATGTTTAACTTAAATCACCTATGCATTTGAATAAATATGTTTAGCCATTTATTTCAGACTAACAACTGTTGTGCTGTTTGATTCCCCAAACCTGTGCTGTTAAAGCAATTGAAGGCTAGTCTATTCTATACCTACCTGAGTTTTACCAGTTCCTAATAGTCAAGCAAGTCCTATAGCTTAGTTTTATTCCTCTCTTGTCACAGAGGCAGAGAAATAGCCCTGCTGATAGGCTTGTTCAATGATGAAGTTGCTCTTGAGTCTCATTAGTATAATGAATCAGTATCTTCGCCTGAACTGGCATGTTTTACATTCTTAGTCTCTGCTCTCTAGGAAGATACTACTACTTAGGAATCAAATCTATCCAGCAAAGTAAATGAAGTGGATTTCCCCCCTCTTTATATATTTTCTAGCTAAGGAATATTCCAAGCAGCATTCTAAATTATTCAAGACTCTGTAGCGTGTGGAATTTTCAATCTGTTGGAAACAGCTGAAAAATAAAAACCACATGCTCCACTGGCTCTGCATACAAGAGCCTGCATTTTAAACCAGAGCTGCTGCATACAATTTAGCTTGTGCCTGTATCGTTTGGTGTTGACATTTGCATTTTGATGAGGGGAATTATTCAAAGCCAAATTACTATTCAGGGTGGTAGTGTGAAACAATGAAAATGAGATTGCTAGAGGGGAAAATATATGCAACAGTTTGTATAGCTAGGAAAGAAAATCGGATTCATTTGCTGAGGCACTGCTTTCCTCTTCAGCAGAGTTTAACCCCTTTACAACAGCTGAAATAAAGATGTGACATGTTTCATGACAAAATGCAAGTGTTTTCTATGTGTTTTTTTATCTGACATAATTATATTGTTTATGGACCTAATCTGAAAATGTCCTGTAGGGCAGTAAATATATGGTTTAAACACAGGTCTACTACCTTGCTGGAACAGTGGGAATAATTTGCATCAAAAAGTAAAATAAGACTAAAAAATCACCACTTTTCCTCTTATTAAGCTGTGAATACATTGCTTTTATTCTCTTGTTGTATATGTAAAAACCTCTCCTTTAATGAATACATGTTGATCTTTAGTGAACTGGGCCTGTGCATTCTGAATATTCTGCCACATCCTGTATTGGTTAGCTTCATAGCTTGAGATATTAATTTCGGTCCCTAAAAACATTTTCTTCCTTAGCTGACCAAGACAGTCTGACTTGTGAATACTGAAATAGAGTATTAGAACTATAAATTGGTTTCTACAAGTTTGTGTTTGTCTATACCTGCTCTAGAAGCAGAGTCCCAACATTCTCCAGCTACCCAGCTGTTCAGAGGTCCTAATAAAATTTTTGGAAAGTCATCCTTGCCTTGTACCCTACCTCGGCAGAACTTTAGGAAAAGAGAAGAAGCATCCATGGATTATAGATTCCTTCCTACACTTTAAAATTATTCACCATAGCCATAAATTAAAGAGCTTCTCTGCAAATTCTGGTCAGAAATCCAGGTTTGCATATCACATCCTACCCATGAAACAGGCTATTTGGAGCACATCCCTGTTTTACAGCTCATTGGCAGAGCGAAATATGCACTGATTCTTGAAAGGTTCACACCAAAGTGTAGCTCTAGCCTATTTTGCTGCCTCTGAGTTCCTCCTCCTTGTTCTTATACTGTCTGTTCAGTTATTTTACAAAGTGGCTTCAATATCTCAAGGGGCAGGGTGGTGGTAGAATTCCCATTTAATTTCTTTATTTTTTGAACTGTGTGCCAGACCGAACACTGGCGTATGGACACATTTGTACTGTTTGCTAAGCGAGCAATGGACACTTGCCTTTCCCCTTGAAGACTGTTTTCTTCCTGGCAGTTTAGCTTCACCCACCAGGAGCTCATAAAATTCCTTATTGACTAAAGAAATGATTCTAAGGGAACAACAAAGAACTTGAAATTCAAAATTTAAGACCTGAGACAAATTGACTAATGCTTTAAGGCTGGTTTTACTTTTATTAATGCTGGGTTTGTTTGTTTATTTATTGAGTCTTCATTTAAGCAAACAAATAATAGTGTATTTGCACTAAGATGCAGAATTCTGTTATCATACATACGTTAGAAGATACCAGTTCTCTGGACCCTGTTCAGTGCCCCAGTGATACATGTTAAATAGTCCCCATTGCTATGGCTTTAATAACCTTCTGATACATAGGATTAAGT
>VYZX01006716.1:0-11575 GCA_013401335.1 Brachypteracias leptosomus
ATAACAATATTGAGAATAGAAACGAGAGCTGAGAGGTACTGTTAGCAGCCCCTTGCTTTCAAAACTTTTCTGAAACGGATTGTCTCACCAGATTCACTTAAACAAACTAGACCCCAAAGTGCCACTCTTCCTTTTTAGTCAATGCAGGAGTTTCTTCCCACCAGATCTTGGCCAGGCCAAATTGCCCTCACTCATTCCCTCCTTGGGAGAGAGACAGCGAAGCATGATTTGGTTCCTAACATCTGTGGTTCAGTCAGATAACTACATGTGGATGAGATGAATCCAGGCTTCAGCAAGTAACAGTCTGGAGGCACACTATGCTAGCATGAGTCTGTATTTGTCAAATATTTAAAAACAAAACACCTAGAATTAACTTTAAGTTATGTACTAGCTCATTTTATTCAGCAGCTTTTTCAAGATCCTAATTTAGTCATCTTCTCTTTTTTTTTTAATCATTTTTCAGTGGAACAGACTCTTAATATGTGTGTATGTGGGTTTGTTGTTAATGTCAGTGTGTATATAGTCTTGTCAGAATTTTAAGAGTTTTGCTTCATTGGTTTTGCTTTTGGTGGGAGGATGAGGAAGGCAAGAGGAGGAGGGAAGACCTAGTAGAATTTACAATAAATCCAAAGACTTTAAAATTGTAAGCAATAGACAAAAAAAAGAGACTAAATTCTGAACATGTGTTGGAGATAGGACAACACCTTCCCATCTGTTCTTCCCTGTCCATAACAAAGTAGAGATACGTAATAAAGGAAACATCTGGGTTAGAAAATAAAATTCCCAAATTAGATCACCACAAATCAGTAATTAATGAAACACTAGGCTCTCCTCACTGTTGGAATGAATTATTCATTCCCAGCTAAAATTGTGGGGTAATCTTTTCTCATCTGAATGGAATGTTTTTGCAACAATTATTTGTTTTATTTGCATTTATTCTTTTTCTATATAATCCAGAATGAATTAAATAGTAAATGCTAGTAAGTTAATTTCATAGTGTGCTTCTTTGAAGTACACTTGAACAATTATAGATAATAAGATTTGATTTTAAAAGAATGTATGTGGGATTCATATGTTAATGTTCATGCAACTGTACATACCTCATAAATTCTATTATATCATGGTTCAGAGGGTGTACATGCTAGTTCCTTACCTGTCTCTATCTGTTTAGGAAAGCTGCATCTGCTGTGAAAATTCCTGTTGCAGTCTACTCTTTATCACTTGGGAACTTTAAGAACAGCAGTGCACTGTCTCAATGAACAGGAATATTTCCAGTTTGGAAACAATGTACCAGACCAACTTTAATTGCCCCATTTGGTTCAAATGAACACAGTATTCCAAACAACCTGGTTAAACACAGATGGCTCAAGTATCAGTGAGATAGAAAACAAATGAGTAACTGGCATGAATGGCATAAACAGCATTAAAAAACCCCCAACATAACCCCCCAGACATAGTGGTTCTTAAATATTTGTCCCAGATTCTTCATATGAGATGTATATTTTGTTTGCTGATAACTGCTGAGCTTATAACTATGTTTGGTTAGAATAATTGGTCCATTAAAGAAGTAGCACATTACTAAATTTACCGTTAGCAGTGCATGCCTCACTTTTGTGCGTTTTCATAGAATAGTAAATTCCTTTACCATAGAAACATGGCTATAAAGGTTTTAACCTAATTTATACCATACTGCACAGAAAGAACATATTTTTGCATGACTTCAGTGAGTTGCAAAGACCATACAAAAAGTGTTCCATCACTCAATTTAAAACGTCACATGCATCTCAGAAGGGTGTGAATCTCTCCTTCATTTGTCTCTAAGGAGGGTAATCAGTGTTGTTCTAGGACCAAGGTATTCGCTCTCTGCCCCTCTTGACTAGCCAGTTAGTGGTTGACCAGATGAGACATTTGATGTCCAGTGTTGTTCCTGATCAAGATCTCTGTTTACAAAGCAGTATTGAAAGGAAAATTGTGAGGCTGGTAATCTAACAGCCATCCTGGAAGTGCATACCTGCAGGAAACTCTGCTTAATTAGGGAACTGGTCTATTGTCCCTATAATTAAAACGCAGTGGCTTTAAAGACACTGAGGTAAGGCTTCCTTTTTGCCCAAAAGCATTTAACCCCAGATGCTATTGTGATTAAAGAAATGGTGTTGGCATCTGGAGAATTCCATATGTGAATCAATTAGTGGCAGAGTGAGTGTTTTGGTTTTTCTTTTAAGATTTGGGGAAGAACTTCTATAGGTTAAGCTGCAGCTGCAATGTGAGGAGGCCTTGTAAAAGTAGAGCTCTGCTAATGAGCAAATGAGTCAAGGAAAGTACAAAAGAAGACTGCAAACTACTTTTAGAAAAATCTTGAGATATTACAAATATATGCCATACAATCTCTTAAACTTAAAACTTTCTGCATATAGTAATCCATTTTATATAAGTAAGAATTTACCATATACTTAGGCTTTTAAGATAAAACAATTAAATAAGCAAATACAAAACCATCAATATGCACACATAGGTTCACATGTCTTTCCTCACTTTGTGGGCCCTTTAGATATTTTGGTCACACAAAATCAATCTTATATTAGGATTTTTGGAATAAATTAATTAGAGCTGAACGTGACTGTGATCTGTGGAATGAATTATCTAACTTAATAGATATACCATTACTGTTTCCTCATATAGTCATAATATTCATACTTAATTACATGTTTATATTGTGGTTTTGTAATAGTTGGAATGTCTTGGTGAAAATTAATAATCATTCCATTAATTAATTTTTCTTAACTCTTTTCTTTTTTTTTTTAATTTCTCCTGCCTTACAAGAGCAGACATCTTGTCAAGAGTCTTTTAATAGAGAAAAGCACTTTCTTGAAAGAAATTCAGGGGCAGGAAACATTTTCTGGGGAAGGCAGCTGAAAGACAGTTCTTTTTTTTTTTCTCTTCAAATCACTTTTGCATATTCTCATGCTGTTGCACTTGATGTTTCCAATAAAGATCAAGGGGTGTTTACTACTGTTTGGTCTTGTATCAATTATTCTGTGCATCTGTTCCTCTCAATCAGAGAGCACAGATGTGAATGCATGCATAAAAGGCAAAAGTGGGGTAGTCTACAAGTATTTTAGAAGTTCTTGGTAGGTAGACTACTTTGGGCTTCTCCATAACTCTTCCTAAGCTAAAGGCAGTAGACATCAGGCTAAGACTGATTTTTTTCCACCCTTATGGAACTGTGACCTCTGAACTTTACATTTTTCTTGAAATGACAACATTCTCCAGCGAGCAATAACACAGATTACTTTCACTGAACTGTTATAAAATCACTTTCTAATCTCAGCCCTAGAGTGAGTTGTGTTGTAGGTGATAAAAGCCTTCTCATAATACTACAATCAAGTCAAACTGACTTGGTACACAAAGGAAATGAACAGAAACATATGCCTTATGTAATAGTTTCACATGTAATTAGTTTTCCATAGGTTGGATTTCAGCCACAATTCCACCATTTTCTCCATTTTGTCGAATCCCTGTTGACGTCTCAATAACTTTCTTCCAGCATGGACAGACACTTTCACTCTGGCTGGCTGGAGTAACAGTATTAATAGTTTTCATAGAAGTTGATGGACAGAAAAACGCATGTACAGTTGACCACAAAAACAAATAAAAGGAAATTTTCTTCAAAACCAGAGATATGTCAGAATCAATTTATGCAGCATTGAGACAAATTTACCCAGAGTGGAAAGACTGCTCAACAGCAGAGAGGAGAAGTATTTCCCAGCCCAGCAAGTGGCCCAGCACTGACAGCACCCACCTGCAATGGGGGCAGCTGAAATTCAGTTTCCCCTTCTGCTTGGTCTATGCCAGTAAATTCAGTTTATCTGAGCTTACAAGACATTGATTTCATGAGCGTAGAACAATTTGGTATTCTGAGGTAAACGGGTTTCTCCTCTCTTTCTCTTATCCCACTTTTCTCTTTTTCTCTCTCACCAATTTCAAGACTTTTTTCATGATACAGATGAAGAAAGAAGACAAATGCTTTTAACATTTTACCATGCAAAAAGTCCAATTGCAAAGAGATCTGCTCATCATCTTTGAAAGTCTAAAGATTTTCCTGCCAAGCAATTGACACTAAAATCTGAAGAGAAAGGAGAGGCTGATCTGAAAAATTCTTAATAGTCAAGGCATCTTTAATTTTCATTAATTTGACCATACAGGCCTAAGTGAATTTTAATGATTTAAGGTAGAAAGGCTGCTAAATTATCAAATTCAAGGTGTTCTACACTGTGCACCACTGATGATTGTGATGATACCAAACTGTATCTGTGGACCTGGTCAGTGAGGTGAGATATTGCTGCAGGTTCAGACAGAGCAGGGCTATGCCATGTACTCAATGTCATTTGCTGGGACACAGCACCACATTAACACAAAGGCATTTTGAGTACCTAAAATAGCTTAGGTACTTCATACGTTTTCCTGTATGGAAGGGATTCATGATCCTAGAGCCCTATGAATTTTGTTTTCAGTGAAAGAGAAAAGAAGAAATGTTGACACACAGAAAAAGTAATGCAACCTGACCCGCAGAAGGAGGTGAAAGAATCAGTTAACTACTTTACTGTTTCCATGTTATGAAGTAAAATGTTGTGAGCATTAGAAACAAGTCACTTACCAAAATGGTGAATGTTTACACATCAGCCAGAGATTACAGTCTAACTGTGCTACAGCTTGTTGGTAGGAGCTACTCCTGTCATCTCTGAGTTAGTGCAATATTTCAACCAGTTTTCAGTACTTAAATTAAGTTCAACATGCAAAATAAATTTAAAAGTGGTTCATGTCTTCACACCAGCTCATTGTCAGAAATCTATTTTATTTGGTGAGAACCTTGTTTTTTGAAACTGTTGGACAGTATCAGTTTGGCACAGTGAGGGAGATGTTATTTTTGGTACAGCTGCTGTTACCAGTAACAGCGTAAGATGCAGCAATGCAGGGAAGAGATTAAGAAAATTAATTCTGCTGACAATTGAATAGCAGGGGGTTGTTCAGGTTTTTTTTCCTATTTTCAGTAGCAAAAGAAGCCATGATGTTCCTTTTTAAACAAATATTTTACAGATCAGATTGTAACCCCAAACCTGCCGTAAGAATGCAGACCTCCTTTAAGTACTGAAAGGCTGCAATAATTTGTCCCTGGAGCCTTCTCTTCCCCAGGCTGAACAACTCCAACTTCCTCAGCCTTTCTTCAGAGGAGAGGTGCTTCAGCCCTCTGATCATTTTTTGTGGCCCTCCTCTGGACCCACTCCAATAAGTGCAGGTCTTTCCTGTGCTGGGGACCCCAGAGCTGGATGCAGTACTCCAGGTGGGGTCTAAAGAGAGTGGAGTAGAGGGGGAGAATCACCTCCCATGACCAGCTGGTCACATTTCTTTTGGTGCAGCCCAGGATACAGTTGGCTTTCTGGGCTGTGAGCACACATTGCTGGCTCAAGTCCAGCTTTTCATCCAGGCACACCCCTAAGTCTTTCTCCACAGGTCTGCTCTCAATCCCTTCATCCCCACACCTGTATTGAAATTGAGAACTGCCCTGACCTGGGTGCAGGACCTTGCACTTGGCCCACTCCTCAAGCCTGTCAAGGTCCCTCTGGATGGCATCCCTTCCCTCCAGTGTGTCAACCACACCACTCAGCTTGGTGTCATCGGCAAACTTGCTGAGGGTGCACTCACTCCCATTATGTCATTGATGAAGAAATTAAATTATATTGATCCCAGTGAAGACCCCTGAAGGACAGCACCCTATACTGGTTTGCACTTGTACATTGAGCCATTGGCTATAACTCTTTAGACACGGCCAATCAGCCAGTTGCTTATCCGTCCAACAGTTGATCCATCAGACCCAATTGTCTCCAATTTAGTGGCCAGAAAACCATGTAGGAATATTGTGTGATTTTTTTGGAACTTACTGCTCCAAGACAGGGCACTTTAAATAACCAGACTGCTCCTTCATGGGAAATGTTGCAGATAAGTACTATTAACAATAAATATATATGAGATATATGTATTAATATTATAGATATAACGAGGCACATTCTATATCTTAATATTATATGTATGAGATAGACTATATCTGTTTCCTTTATATTTTTTTTGAAAATAAATGTCTGCATTCCAAAATTATTTTTGTGACTAAAACATGTTGCAATTTGGAAGATGATAAATCAAAAACAGCAAGAACTCTTTAAGCTTAGAAAAGAGGTCAAGAAATCAAGGGTGAAACTAATGTCTTGTCAGGCTGTCTTAGAAAATGCACATCCTGCAGTTACTATCCTGCAAATTTTACATATATGAGTTTTCCTTCTAAATAAGGTTGTGATAAATGCTATAAATAAATAATTCAGGATCTGAATTTATATGTGTAAGACTCATCTTGTCAGATTGTCAAGTATATGCACTTTTGACCAAATACATGTACATTTTACATCCTCAGAGTAACTATTCCTTCCAGATATCTGTTTTGCATCATCTTGAGCCAACCTTTGATGCTGTGTGCAGAGATTTATATCAGAATCCCTACATAGATTTCATCTGTGTTTGCAGAGTGTGAATTACTAGTTTCCTAAGAGACTTTATTTTCTCTTTTGAGTCTCTCCTATAAGAACTATTGTTCTGTGTGCCTCTGTAAATACTCCTTGAAGTATTGTAACTGGAAAATCTGAAAAGGTCACAGAATATGTCTAAAATTTAATTTGAACTTTAGAGGTCTTCCATTTCTTTTCACTTCTCTGTGATACATAACAAGTTTAATAATTGTCTTCTGTTACAGGCAAATGTGTCGTGAGCTTCCAGTAGTCTTTAAATACTTGATTTTGATAAAGTGTCGTTTGCGTCTTTTGAATTAAAGTGACTGGAGGTTAATAGTTTGGTTTTATAATATGAACATTTATCTTAGATTTCCCCAAAGAGAAAAAGTACATACACTGTACTGGGTAGAGTACAAATTAATGTTGCAGAATGTTTCTGGCCAGTACATATATCAAATGGAAACTTCAGTCTGAATTTTTTTTTTTATGATAGCTTCACTCCTAATAGTCTGGAGTCTCCAGAAATTTTAAAATATATCATACACTCTAGCTAAAATAAAAAACAAAAAAAAGACAATGCACCTTGATTGATTAAATGTGGTCCACAGTAAAATATTTTTTTCTTGCGTTCAGCTGGAATACTGAGAATTAACCTGTTTGATACCCATTCAAAATATTTATTCTTGCCTGACTTAAGACATGGGAGAGATAGCTAACTCAGACTTGGAAGCTTACCTCCTGTGGAAAATAGGGGAAAACTGGAAACCTTTGGATGGAGATTTGTTACACCAGAGCATGGCACACAAGCCTGGATGTACCCCATTCTTACCACTGACTACATGGAAGCTCTTGTGTGGAATTTGACTGACATTTGCCCGCTGGATGGACTGATTTGCAGAAAAATGGATTCAGAAATCGATGCATATTTTAAACAAACAACTTTCGACTGTATTGGTCTTATAGGTAAGTAGAACATAACAACATATTTTGAAATATGATTTTCTATAATTCCATTGATCTTCTTTGCTCTAAAAATTATATGATAAAAAGAAGGTAAATTACAAGTGCTATTGCTATGAAGCTAAGTGATTTGCACACCATATAATTCAGTTGCATAATATGGTTTTAAGACTTAAAGCAGAAATGCTATTGTCTGAACTATATATTACAATGATTCAATTTGCAGCAGGTTGGTTACATCTGTCACATTTAGTTTTTCCATAAAAGCTAAAGAGTAAGCCTGAACTGACCTGACATTAACCCTCTAATCCACTTGACTTATTTGCTATAGATTAAATTAATTTGAAGAAATGTCATATTTATTCTTTTACATTGCTACATTTTAAAGGCTAGATTGAGATATTATTCCAAGAGAGGAAAGAAATTGCCCTCATAGCTTGCTTTCCTTCAGAGTAGTCTTTATTCAATTAAACAGGACACATTTAGAGAGAGGATATAAGGCAGAAATTAACAGGTTAGTCTGCAGTTTGCCAGCTGTAAGATAGTGTGGATTGTGTAGTAACATTCAAAAATCTTTACATTTCAAAAAACCTTTAGGGACAGATGTGGGCTATGTTCTCTAATTCACGTGCAGAGCGTGTTGTTTTGGTTAGTAGGAGATTTCCTGTACAGCTTATATATAAATAGTCAAGGAAAAAATACAGGAAAGAAAGGTCATTGTCTTCCTTTCCTGTGTGTTTTCTAGCAGACGTTACAATTCATCATAAGATGAGGGAAAGACCTTCGGCAGGAAAACTCGCAGGTTATAAGAAAATCCTGGGAGACCCATAGCCTAAGTTGACTTTTCACTCAGTCTACCAAACTCACTTAAAAAATGTAAGGACTCAGAGAACTAATGACCCAAGTCAGATAAAAAGTTTCTCTCTCTTTCCAATAGGAAGGCTTCAGACTGGTATACAATGATCCATGCTGGAGCAGTCTGAAGAACTTGTGTGTACCTTCTTTTCCAACAAAGCGTGGGCAAACACTAATGTGAAATGCCTATGTGTTGATTTTTTATAAGCCCTGCTTTTTAGTGTAATTTGTTCTTATAGCTAAGATGAAAAAAGCAAAGGCACAAAGGAAATAGGTTTAGAAGGAAAATCAAGATGTCATTTATTCCATCATCTGTAGGTAGTGTCATTCTCATCAGCATCTGTTTAACATGTTTGTTTATACATACTGTTATTGGGGAAGATTTTACACATTTATTGAATAAATTATTCCACAGACTTATGACTGTTGGCAATGAGAATGTTTTTGCTTTTGTCTCAATTATATCTCACTTTCTGCAGTACAGATTTGTTATTTCTTATGGGTAGTATGTAAAAAGCTTTTTAACTCCCTTTCATATTTGATTGATACATTGAAAACAGTTACCATGTTCCCCTTAGTTTTTTTGCTTGCTAGGCTAAGCCACTCTGTTCAGTCAACCTCCTCAAGCCCTTTTTTTTCCAAGATCTAATCATTCTCAGTGTTCTTCTCTGGTCTCTGTCCAACTGGTTCACATCCTTTCTTAATTACAGTACCCCAAATAATACTTAGTGCTCCAGCTGAGGCTTCAAGAGCTTCAAGAAGACTTGAAGGATCCCTTAATGTGTTGTGCAGATAATATGCCTCCTAGAGTGCCTTTTTCACAACACTTTTGGCTCACATTCAGCTTGTGCTCCACAATAAGCATTGCTGGTTTTGTTAGAAAGCTGCTTCTTAGCCAGACCTTCCCCACCCTGTGTCTGTGCAGATGGCAGTTCCTAATAAATACCTTCCCTGAGGAAATCTTCCACCAGCTCCCAAGAGGAACCCAGAAACTGTTGTGCAGACGCAGAAAACCAAGACTGCCTCAAATATTGAGGAGGTCAGACTTTTCTACTCTGGGAGAGGTAAATGCTTGAGAACCAGTGTCCTGAAGGATGCCATTCTTGCAAACCAGATATGGGACCCAGTACAGGTCACCTGAAGCCATGATAGTGTTAGAAAGAACAGAACAACTGAATTCATAACAGTGGAAAGGAACATGGAATTGATCCTTATATTGGGAAACTATAAAATAAGTAGAATGTTGGGATAAAATGGGGTGAAGGACTTTGGGAACAGAGAAGTATGTCTCCCTTCTCTGGAGCTCCGCTTTCACCAGAATTCATTTTCAACTCACTTAGTGGTGACAGATTTACTAGAAGAGGCTAAGGGATCTGCATCCCTCCATTTCAAATTCCCCTACACATACACACACACAGAGACACATGGTGTTTGGCATAGGACACGTTCCTCATCATGGAAGACAAACACTTGCCCATTTATAGTTGCTTCCTAATCATCCTGTGGCTCTGTCATCAACCTTCTTCCTCCTATTAGCTCTTGTAACTGAAGTTATTGTTTGCTAAACATAGTTCTGACAATCTGTCCTTCAGAGGGGTAAAGCACATAATTTGAGCAATAATCTTTCAGGCATAGTGTCAGGTTTCGTAATGATGATCATGGCCAAAGGAGATGAAATTCTGTTACCAATATTTTAATTTCCCCTCACCAGTTTTCTTCCTCCCTTCATCTAGATGTAACATCTTAATGCTGAAGCCTGGTTCTCTATGAAGCAGATAGGGAGAGGTAAACTTACAAGCCACAGAAGAACAAATTCAATGTGTAATGTATGTGTAATGGCATTTTTAAAATATAAATTAAAGTGGGGAGGAGGAACAGATTGCTGCCAAATAGTGCAGGCTGCAACTGGTAATGGAAGAATTATTTTTAAGCATTTAAGAAAAAGTGCTGAAGTGCTGAAGAGTTTTATAATCTGTTTTATAAAGTACTTGACAATGTCCTTCTAGCATAAACCTGGCCAGAATAATTACTAGATTCCTTGGCTGTTCTCAGCAAGTTAAAATAAAAGCTCCTCATTTCCCTGTGTGAAGAGTTGTGATTTCTGCCCTTTCAGAGAGAATGAACTCATTCTCCTCCTGCTCATTTCACCATATGACCTCCTCCAAGCAGCTGAGGGCCAAATAAAATGCAAGTTTTTTCTGTTTATGGTTCTTTTTCCCGGAGCTTGAAAGGGCTGCTGGGCCTTTTCTCTTCTCCTTCAAATTTGTAATGAGCCTCTGCCAAAGCAAAGGTCAGCAGTTTGCCCAGGTTCTTTCCTTTGACTTAATCCTCCTGACAGGCACAGGTCCAGTGCCCCATGAAGATCCTCATTAAGTATGTCTGCTTCAGTTCAGCCAGGTGATGAAATAGACTAGAGGAACTGCTCAGGCACAACTTTATCACTTATACTGAAATACTGCATCTATTAGTCTTGATATTGAAGGGTGATGTTTCTCTGCAACTCCCCACTCAACAGATGGACTGCAGAAGCTCCAGCAGCATTTCAGCCATCTTCTTTTGGAAAACTGCACTGACAATTGGGCCAATAAACAGCTATGAGGCATTTGAGCACATACTCGACTTTTATTGCTCCATTAATATATTTGCGTTGTAAATATATTGTAAAATATATTTGCGTTTTAATGACTAGCCTGGCAGATATTGTAGAAAGACTCTGACTACCAAATGTATGAACAAACTTTTACAACAGATGTTTGGGGCTGTTCTTTTAGAGAGGAGCCCTGACCCTTGAAAAAGTTTCAGAAGATCCAGGTAGCCAAGCATGTAGCTCTACCTGTGAAATCCTTGATGGCTGCNAGAAACATTTAATAGTAGTTAGAGACGTAGCAAGAGCCAAAAAGACGTCATTGATGCAAACTGCTTAAATACTTATAAATTACCTATTTCTTCAGGAAACAAAGTTTTCTCCAAAATACTCAAGTGTGTATTCCTACAGGAATAAACAAGATTTGTCCTAGCAATCAAGCCCTATGATCACCTCTCTTCAGCCCTCCCATGACCCACCAACACAGGATAACACTANCAGAAATATCACATCAGAAGTGTCCTCTTTGACTTGGCAGAAAGCTGTATGGTGTACCAGGACAGTTTATACAATAACAAGGGGTGGAGTGCTCATGCATCTTTTTTCTTCAGCTAGTGGCTCC
>VYZX01006726.1:0-15447 GCA_013401335.1 Brachypteracias leptosomus
AATTTTACAAATTAAAAAAAAAACACTTTCCAAAGGTTTCTGGAATTGTTTTTTTTATTTTGTGTCTGATTTTTGGTTTTTTTACATAACAACCAATGAGGTCCAAGCTGGGTAATTCTGGATGGTATCATGCAAAGAGGAAGACAGGGACAATTTCCCCACTTAAGCCATTTTATTGGCCTAATTACAAAACAAAAATACACTGTGCACTGCTTCCTACACCTCTTCTCCTCATGCCAGCTTCTGTCTGCAACTTTTTACTTTCAGCTCATTACAAGAAAGTAATTTTATTGTCATGTTTGGCTGGCAGCTGGAATTCTCCAAATGAGGTAAGAGGGGCTGAGATGTGTGCTCTCATCCCTCAGCAAAAACCTTGTAACATATGGTGCCGTTATGTCTCCAAGCTTTATGTGAAGACGAAAACAGGCATCTAGGCTGGGTTAATTTGCAACACTGTGGTTGATGGATTAATATGAAAAGACAGATGAAGGCAGACACTTTAATTACTTCACCCTAACTTTTTATTACAACATCAAGTAAAATGGTGAGTTACAGAGGATAATGGGCGTGAAACATCTGGGATAAAGTCACACACAAGCTCATGGTTTGTTATCTGCCAATAGGGTTTTAAATATTGATAATTTCTGTACATGCATCTTTGTGTTATTTCTTATTTTCTTGATAAATCTTTTCAGGATTACTTTGTTTTAAGCTGTGAGGTAGCTACTAAGACTGGGACCCCGCTTTTTTCTTCTGGAATTTTCTGAACTGGGACTGTATCGCCACAGCCGCCCGCTCTGTCTCTGGCGCGTCCATGTCTATGTCAAATTCCTCTTGAACCTTCTTCTGCCCATCTGCTCAAAGAAAACAAAACAACACATCAACAGTTTTTCAAACAGTGGTAATTGCTGGACCTCTCTCCTTCACAGACACAGCTATGATGATGGGGAGCATATTCATAAAAAAACCCCTGGGACCAGTTTTGGCAAACACATCTGATCAAATCCCCCAGCCCCTCTCAACAGCAGAGTCTGTGATAGCTCAGTGGTAGATAGGCACCAAGAAGTGACATCCAAATGGTGCTCAGCAGTCACAGAGCATCATCCTGATGTCTGAGAAAGTTGCCTCCTGCCCAGGGAGGAGCAGAGGGACCCTTGTGTCACCCTGCAGGTGGAAGTTACTCATATCCCCATATTTACTCTAAAACAAAGACACCTTAGAATATTTTAAATTGGGGATTAAGTCCCTGTTCCCATCACACCTTCTGCTTTACAGGAAGAGATGATAACTCCTAAGGCAAACTTCTATCCTTTTCACTTGCTTCCTGCCTCAACCCTTTCAACACCTACTGCTCTTCCCCTTTGAATCATTTATGTTCCATCTCTCTGCCACTTGCCTGCTTTCCTCACTTCTCTCTGGGCTCTGTTGTTGCTTTTCAGCCTCAGCCCTTGGCTCTTTGCCTCCTTTATTCCCAGACCTCAGCTTTTCATTCAGCTGCATTTGGCCTCCATGTGGACAATCCAGCTGACTTTGCTGGATTTTGCTTCATCCACCTACATGTTAAAAGTGCAGTGAACATAGTCCTGCAGTGACCATCACGCCAGGAGTCTGCAGACAGTTCTATTTAAAATAGCTCTGGGAATCCACCCGTTTCGAACCACCTTGTTTTGTGTTCTTGAGAATAATACCTCCAGGATGATCAACCCCAAGTACTGTTAATGTAAATCAAGGGAAACACTTTCAGTGTATTATTAAAATGAAAAGAAACTTGGTCTCCACTCTCCCTCTCCTTCCCACTAGAAAACAGGGATACCATTTCATGATTTTAGAATGAGTCTTTCATATTTCTTGCCTTTACTTTTTGTTCTTATTCAGAAGTCAATTTTTGAGTCCATTTTCCCTGACCAGAAATCACTCTAAACTGGGCAAATATTTAAAGGGAAGGCTTGGGCATATTCCATATTGATATTATTTTATCTACAATAATCAAATAAATGCAGCTATGTTAACATAAAAGAAATATTGACTTAATATTTTTTTTTACATAGAGAAAAGTTAAGGAGATGAAAATGTAAGAAGAAAGAGAAAGTCTGGAGGAGAAGAATAGCTTGAGAGGTTATGAAAACTTTGATTACACAGTATAATGAAAAGTTATCAAAATGAAGATTTTATGGGAGAAAATTAATCATAGTAACATTACATCACACTTCCACAGCCATTAAATCCAAGAATCTGCACAGTTTCTGTAACTATTCAAGCAACAAAACTGCCTTAAGTACAGAAATACAATCACTGCCTTATTTTTCATGGGGTAGGAGAAGTGACGATCAGAAGTGATTTCCCTATGCTCACAAATTGTTGACACAACCAAGGAGAAAATGAACTCTCTCATTAAAACCATGTTATATACTGAAACTGTGGAGTGGCTTTTTAAAGGAACAGAAATTTCTGTACCAGTTCCTAAACTAAAAACTGTAACACAACAACACGTTGTGAATAACGCTTTTTACCTATTGATAGATACCCTCTTCCCCATATTGCTGCGTACACAGTAGAGGAATGGGGATTATTTTTTTTTAATCAAATTTTGAAAGGAATTATCATTTTCACAATGACTTAGTACCACTTTGCTGGTAGTTTCAGGGGTTGGTTTTGATTTGGTATTGATGGGTTAATGGGAAGGAAGACAAGAAATTGTAATATTTTATATGGGAACAAATCAAAAAAGGATTTTAAATCAATCTGTAAAACACTAAGAATTTTCAGTTAGAACATGTAAATATAGACTTTTCATTTGGAATTTTTTAATTAAAAAAAAAATCAAAAGCCTGATCAGCTAGCTCTAACAGCAACCACTGTGTGATAGCAGTAATAAGAAAAATAAAGACTGGTTTACTTGTTCATATGTCAGAATTTCTCCTCTATTAATAGGGTCCTAATAACTTATTCTAAAGAGAAGAGTATCACTTATGGATAAATAGTTTCCTTATGTAAAGTATTTTATTAAAATGCTTATACTAGTAATGTACTAAGCATTTAATCAACTTTGAGACTGATGAGACTAATGTCTTCTCATTGCTTGATGATCTCCATTTTTGTTGTTACTTTCTGAGTTTTGGGTTCCCCCCCAGCCACTCACCAGACACAGCTTTCAGTCTTAACAGTAGAAAACAAAAGTGGATTTAATTCATCAATTTTAGCTTCTCAGTATATAAATTACTGTCCCTTGGAAATGTCAATAGGGAAAGCCAGACGGGTGGATGAGTTGACACAATTGGTTTCATACCTCTTGATGAAATCTGGCTTGTACAACTCATTTCCTATTACAGCCAAGTCTCAGCAGTATGTGAACTTGCAGTAGTGACTCAGCAATCTTTCATTAAGATTTTATAGACTTAAGAAAACCCAGCATTTAGTATATTTTTTCTCTAGAATTTCCAGGCCAGTTAATTTTTGCTCGATGTGAATCATCATCACTGTCTTAAAATTGATTGTACTAAAATAATTTACTCTATCTTAAACTCTGATTTCCTTCTATTTTTTCACTCATTTTTGTTGAAATAAAAACCAAAATTCCTAATGAATTCTTTCTGTATTTCTCCTTTTCCCATCACTAAGGAGAAATGGTAGGATGAGACATTTTCAGCCATGACTTAGACTTGTAGATTAAGAAATCTGAAGTGTTTGAAAGGGCTAAAACATTTATATAGGCAATGAAGAAATTAGCTGTTGGCTTACAGATGGTATAGAAATATATCACAGAATCACAGAATGTTAGGGATTGGAAAGGAACTTGAAAGATCATCTAGTCCAACCCCTCTGCTAGAGCAGGATCACCTAGATCAGGTTACACAGGAATGTGTCCAGGCAGGTTTTGAATGTCTTCAGAGAAGGAGACTCCACAACCTCTCTGGGCAGCCTGTTCCAGTGCTCTGTCACCCTCACCGTGAAAAAGTTTTTCCTTATGTTTACCTGAAACCTCCTATGCTCCAGCTTGTACCCGTTGCCCCTTGTCCTATCACTGGATGTCACTGAGAACAGCGTGGCTCCATCCTCCCAACACTTGCTCTTTACATATTTATAGACATTAATGAGGTCACCCCTCAGTCTCCTTTTCTCTTTCCTTTTATAAAGATTACATATATATATAACATACATTATGAAACACCACATATATCATCTATATATAATGTATATGACATACCTGTGTTTTCTTTCTTCCTATGCCCATCTTTCTCTTTCTATATGCATGTATGATATATCCACTTTTGATCATATAGAAAATATGTATAGAAATACACAGACATATTTGCTTAAAGAGTTTTAGGTCCTATGTTGAGCTGAAAAGAGCTGGATGGGGTATTTCCTAAATTTTGAGAGTGGATTTTCTTTGAGTTCTCCCCAACACATTTCCTATTGATGACTGTCACAACACAGATACTTTAACAGATGGATTGTCAATCTGGAAAAAGAATTAAGTGGTGCACCTTCTCTGATGTGTATGCTAAGAGAAAAAGATTTTACCTTTTACCTTCTATTGCTTTACCAAAAGTAGCCTAATGATTTCAAATGTATCACACCTCACTAACTACACTGTTTTTGTTTTACTGGTTATTTAGAGCTAAGAGCATGAGTTCCAATCTGCCCTGTACAGGTTCCATGAGGCCATGAGTTCCAACCCCCCATGTCAGGGATGTTGGAACTAGGTGATCTTTAAGGTCACTTCCAATCCACACCATTCTATGCTTATATGATTCTATGAATCTAAAACTGACCCACTTAATTACAGTGAAAACCAAGTCTGTGCTCAGGACCTGCACAGGCTAGAGATGACCTCACTGCACCAGTATGAGTGACTGAAAGCCTTTTTGTATCCTTCCTACTATATAAACACCCATGCCATACTAGCTTTTACCTGTCACTAGTTGTTCTTATACCTCAAACATGCAGGCTATTATGTTCCAGTGTTCAAATAATAAAATTTATGCAGAGAACTGAAAGCAAACCCAAGAAATGTCCCTCTTTTCATTCACTGTCTCTCATTCCTAGCTTTGCTTTCACAAGGGATCACTAGCTTGAAAGAAATCTGAAAACCCAAGAAATTTTCACTCTCAGCTAAGCACTTTCACAGGCTTTGCTCTTGGACTTGCTTTTTTCACTACCACTGGTGAGGGCCAACCATTCTCTCTGGTAACAAGCCACTTTTTTCTAAGATACCTTTATGTAGCAATAAAGGTAGGTCTGGATTCCCTCCCCATCCTCAGTCACACACATACTTTTGTTAATATTTACGCTTTCTAGACTATGTGCAGATTTCTTCCACAGAGGATATCTGAGGATCCCTGGACTACCACAGGCCCACCTGAGGAAACTGGGAGAAATAAGACTGATGTCAGTAGACTTCATTTCACAAGGTACTTGTGATTATGAGGGATTCAGAAATCAAAAAGGGTTGATAAGCACCGGCCTGCTTTCTGAAGGGATTTTGTTTCATTAGCACCACAAAAAATAACCCCCCCCAACCTTTCCCACTACAATCAGCCATTTCCAGGCTTTTCCTGAAAAATTTCTTCATCCAAATTCCCTCTCCTAGTGACTCCCATTCTTCTTCTGAATATGCCATGACAACCTGGGGGAGTCAGTACATATTCCTGCTGAGTTCTGATCACTGCCAACAGAGGAGGTGAATAGAACCATCCCACATCAACAGTCGTCGTTGGCCATAACAAAAAGCTAGTATTTGAGAAGTTTTTCAAAATAATGTGTTTAATGTGGACTGACTTTCACCATGTGTCAATTTAGGTAAATCTGAATTGTGGTGGTACAAACTTCTTGGATCACTACACAAATTGGTGGATGAGTCCCACCATCACAAGAAGCATCCCATGCCCCAGCACCAGTTTGGTGCTACAGACTACTTTGCAGAGTAAGACTGAGACAACTTGCAGGATGTAGATTTTACTTCAGTATATGCAATAGTCATTCTAGCAAGAGAGTCTGAAACTGCATCTAATTAGCTGTTTTCCAAATCCAACATCCTGAAAGCTCATTTCACATCGTTGCAATTGAAAAAGATCTATTTATTCCATTTCTAGATGAAACATTAGAATGCTGTCTCCGTAATCTGCTACAGTGCCTCCTAATCCATTGCAAACACTGGATGGATAATGAAGCTGCCTGGAACAAGGAAAACAATCAAATCTTACACACAAATCTACCCAGCAAACTCCCAAGTAATGTGGTGCAAGTGTAATTATTCACAAATATGCCTTCAGCTATTTCTTTCATTTACTTTTCAACTATAATGTAAAATGATTTGTGACAGGACTGGAACAAGAAAACACTGCTTATTCTATATGGGCCAAGAGCCTAGAGCAGCCTTTTGTGACCTTTGAATGCAGGCTAAACAGATCAGTTTTTCCTAAAAGTGTTCATGGAAGGGCAAAAGCTGGTGGGATGGACTTGGGGAAAAAGAGGACTCACTCTTTATTCTCAAAATTTCTCCATCCTCCAGACGAAACAGAGATTGCTTGTACCCTTCTGGAAAAACTTTCAGCATGAAAAATTGCTTGGGCTGGAGCCTCTAAGTGGCATTTCATGTCTTAAGTGCTATCCTCTGCCCCTGCTCACCCAACCCACAACCAACAGGAATTACAGGACTATACTGAAGATGGAATAGACTCATAAAAATACTGCACTTTTCAGGGGCTAAACTGCAGCATTTGGAAAAAGACTAAATGAAGTGTGGGACAGAATCACAGTGCCCCATAACACACTGGAAGCAGTATTTGGCTTCAGGCAGGATCATTACCTCCCACTGCTCAAAAGATTATTCAAGCTGTGACAATCTTTATGCTGCTCTGATCCCAAGCTATTATACCAGTCTGTCCAATGAGGCAGAACAGTCCCTAATTAAAGAGGACCAAAATGGGCAGGAATCTCATGGATGTTGACATTCATATGAAGCATTATCTTTATCCTTATGTGATGGGAAGTGTCATTTTATCTGACTAGACTCCACAAAGCAACCACTCAGCTATAGAAAACATATGGGTGCTTAGATGTTTGGAGGCCAGATTTAACTCCTTACAGGACCTGTTCTGAAAGCCAGGAGTTGATGTGGTCATCCTTGCCCCTCTATTTAACTGAGGGGTGAGGAAGCAAAAGACAGGGTCCTGTCTTCTTCTAGGAGAGCTATCTAGCCTGTTCTTTCTGTGCAAGATGAGAAAAAACATCATGACTGACCTTATGGCTGAAGAAAGGAGACAGTCTACTCAATAAAAGCTCTCCAGTCAGTGCCAGGGTCACAACACCCAGCAGCCTGGCTCTGAGCCTTTGTTTTGGTCACCCTGCTGTCCCCAGCACACTCTCTCTTTACAAGGTAGCTGAAAAGATGGCAAGGCGGGGGGAGCGGATGTTGCCCAAGCCTAAGGGAAGAAGAGGAGGTAGTACTGGCATGCAGAAGACAGCCTTAATGCGACCTTGCCTCTTTTATTTATTTACTAGACTTTTTTTTTTTATTCTGAAAAAAATGCCAAAGAGAGGCCTCTTTGAGATCATCTGCTCAGCAACTAGAGTTTATTGCTTTCTGTGTTATCAGGAACAAACGTCTCCCAGAGCCTTGAGCATTTCACTGGTCTTGTGACCTCACTTGCTTAGTGTATACGGCTTGCAGCTGTGGTCTGGGGAGACAAGCTGCTATGAGGACTTTGCCTCAGCACCCCTTCAGTGATAGATGATCCAAACATAATTATTCATATGAGGAGCCTGTTAGAGCACAGAGGGCTGATGAAAGCTTATTAGCATGGTACCTGTGCATGTTGAGGGACAGACCTCCATGATACCGCTGGTGATATGCAATATCCCCATTGTCTAGAATGACCTTGCTCCATCAGGTTATTTGCCTTTTTGTTAGCTCTATTTGCTTCCTGAGTTAGTGCCTAGGTACAAACCTCTTGGAGATTACCTTTTTCATATGCATGCTCCTGATGTAACAACACAAAACTCTATGAAATTTTGGTCTAACTTTCCTAGATTGATCGAGTAATTTAAAGCCACTGGTTCTTGTGATATTACTGGCTAATCTCCAGTTTGGTGGCCATCTGTAAAAAACCTGAATCCCTGGGAGACTTGCTTTATCAATACACTAGCATAATGCTAATACAGTATCAGGCCCTTGTGAAATTACCCTCAGTGTGTCAGTCTTGTGGCCTCATCACCCACAGACACAAGAGGCACAATCCTCTGAGTAGTGACTGTGGGATAATGCAAGACAGAAATTCTGTCTTCTTCCCCTTCCTATCCATATCTGCACAATGGGGTATCACTATCTGACTGTTATACAGAGAATCCAACTGAAATGTTCAGCTACTTCATTTTTAAGTACAGAAATTTTCTCCAATTATCTTAGGAATAACACAATAATTTTCCTTCCTACTCATTAAAAATGCTGCAGTGAGATACTCGTTTTGTGGCAAGGACTACATCACTACATTTATTCTTGTTTCTTCTCTCCATAATGAACACAGATGTTTAAGGGCCACCTTCCAAAGTCAAAGGTTGTCTGTTCTGTTCGAGTGTCAGTAGGTACACACTCGATGGTGGAGGAGGTTTTCGATTTGCACAAGGATGTTCATTTTCCATGGTCAGCTATTTGAATGTGGTAGGTGCTGGAGAAGTGTAACGTTCACACAGCAATCATCTCTGAAACTGAAGAGTAAACGTTAGAGCTCAGCAGTCTCCCATGACTCCAAAAGCACAGTGTGAAGGGAAATAAAGGTTATCGCTAGTAATCAGATTAAAAGTAACAGCTATTTTTATCTGAATTGCACCAACCAGCCCCTTAATATCACTCAAAACAAGCCAAGAAGAGAATTAACATCTCTATTAGACTATAAATTACAATTTGGCATAAAGAAGATAACTTCATTAGGCAACCAGAATTCTTTCTTCTTCAAATTGACCTTTACTTTTGTAACACAGTGTTGTTATCTCGAATTTGAAATATTAGTTTTATTGTAGAAAATAGTAGTTGTTCTATGATTTAAAAAATGTTATTTCAGTATGAGGCTTTTGAAGTGTCAGATTAATCTTTTTTTTCCTAGTTGTAATAACGTTGAACAGCAGCAATACAATTTCTGACATAAGATAAAGTAGCACAAAATTATGTATATTGGGATAACATAATGAAACAGAAAGTAACAGTAATAAAATTCAGTTGACAAAAATTGTATTTTCAACTAATTCATAGCCAACTACAGATTAATTGATTTTACTCAACAATTAAATATTGGTTTTCTGTAAATGTTAATATTATTTAAGCAATCATTCCTCATCTCCAAAATAAAGTATCATTTACAGACTTTTAAAACGACTTACAAATGCATAACTGATGCATAGATAGGCACATAAGTGTTAATGGGGATCTGTGAGGTATTTTGTGCATGAAAGAGGCCACAATTCATATCTCCACATGAAGGCCAAACTAGTTGTGGAAGTTTAATGAGGAGCATGGCAAATTAAAATGACCATCAGAAGTATAATCTCAGCTTTTATTACCTAAAGCTGCACCTGAGGAGTGCTACGCTGCCTGGCAAATTCTATGGAAGCCTCTGACAGCTAAAAGGAAATGGTGCAGGGATGCCAGTGCTAGCACAGTCAGGACCCTCTTGCTGCAGAATGACACCCCACCAAGCAGGAACAATACACTTAGCCTTAAGTCCTCTCCTCCAAGAGAGAGTGCCATGATCCTCCCCACAAATTCAGTTCAAGGTTACAGGAGCCTCTTTCTGCAGCTGCATGCATGTGATCTCCTATGTCCTAGATGAGTTTTAAATGGGAATCATTATAATGTGTTTTACTTTCCTGTGCAATTTCCAGTTCTCACTTTCTCAGTAAACACTGTGCCTTTAAACAGCTTTGCTGTTTGACTGTAGAGAGAGCTGCATGTCAGCAGTGCGTGAAGCAAGCCGCCCTCTTGCCTCGCTAGTCAACTGCTTGATTAATATATGATCAGTTACTTTCCTATTATGGTAGCATTCAGGCGCTCCAAGTCATAGATGGAAACCCTAATGTGGTTACAAATGCAGAACAATAAATTCTTCCCCCTCCACCGCCCCTCAGTACTGTGACCTTTGCAAAAGTGTCTTCAGCAATACAGTTTAAAATAACAATAGGAGAACTCCCTCATGGCTGCTGTGTAGGCCATGGCTATAGCAGCTTCCTACCCAAGGTCACGGCATTACCCACAGCTTCCCTAGAGCACAGAATAGTCAGCACAGCTACTGGCACAGCTGGGGCTGTTCTAGCTAGCCCTCTGCCAGGCACTGCCTGGCTACTCTGGCTGCAGAGCATGGCAGGGGGAATGAGAACACCTTGAGTTTTGGAGGGAAAGAGTTTAGCCCCATTGATTCAAGTCATGTTGCGCCACTTTGCACCAAAGTCAGAGAAAAGGCTCTAGTCCACTTATTTTCTCATAGAGATACAACCTCCAGCTCTTCAAAATGCTTCACAGCTCTAGTCTGCTAAGGAACCGACTCAAAATGAGTTGGCACTTGCTATTAATTATGCAATAACCAACAGTACCTGAGAGCCTTTGCAAGGAAAACACAGAAGAGAGGTGTTCGTTTCCCAACGTGGCACTGCCTCCTTTGTGTTGTGTAACAGCTTCACTTTCCAGGAATGCTCCCCCCCCACGCCCTCCACAGCTTATAAAAGCAGTTAGGGAGTAAGCTCTGAGAAATGGCACTGATCATAATATGCCACACAGAAGTAGCACAAAAGGGGGCTCAAATTCATGCACTGCCAAAGTGAGATGAGCTGGGGAAGATGGCATAGGTTACAGAGGAAAACCTGTCAATCACAAAAAGCAGAGGTGTCAATCAAAAGAAAGAACTGTGGTGTGGAGTCAGAAAGTGTTTCTCCTCAGACACAAAATGAAGAAAATGAAGAACGAGATTTGCCCTATTCATCTTCAAAGTGGAAAATAAGGGCAGTTTCTAGGTGTCAGTGTATACTGGTAGATCTCTGTTAGTAACTAATGAGAGAGCTATTTTAAGTTTTCATGGTAACTTTAATAAAAACTATTACATGAGAGCTTGAAAAGTCACAGTAAGAAGACATTTTCCTCTTGTAAAATCTAACACCAGGTTTCAATTACAAAGTATTTAACTGCACACTCAGCAGTGGACAGTACAAGGTGCAGGAGCTGAGCTTTGCCATTCAACATTACATTCTTAAGTGAAGGAGTCATTTCAGTGTCTTATATGCCTTATCACAGGGTATAAAAAAATAAGACTATCTATAAGAAGAATTGAATTTACTGCACAGATTAAATGCAAAATAAGAAAATTATGTCCACCCACTGCAACTTTTTTTTTGCATAAACACGGGCACTGTTCTGTGCTGATGATATGATAATTACTTTGGCACAATCCCAGCATGAAAAAGCCACTGCTTTAATACAGGTATCTACCGTGGTTTTTTAACATCTTGCACTGCATGCCAGCTTGGGGGTGCTTGTGGAGGTAGCAGGGCCAGTCTCAAAGTCTTGCAGATAGAAGTGGAGCTTGCAAGGTTAAAAATGCCCAAGGAAACATCTGGAATCCTTTTGAGGCAAGAACAAAATTCTCATGGGGTACCAAATCCACCCACAGACTGAACAATCACACTCTAAGACATTCTCTTGGGAGTGTATTCAGCTAAAGAAAGTTTGTCACTCCTCCATAAGACAAAAAACATCCCATCAGTAGAGCCCCAGAGATGCAATGAATATAAACCCCAGGATTCTGGAGCAGCTCCAAGGTAGTTCAGTCTTTGAGCAAAGACTAGCATGTTCTGAGAGGCATCGATTTACTATGAGACTTGGCCTGACAGTAGATCTTACAAACTCCTGCATCAACTGGCTTTGTAACTTCTGCTCCAGCATGCACAAGTGCAACCAGATGTAGTGCTGGATTGCTGCAGTCTGGCCAGTAGACTTACTTAATGTTCTGTATAGTGAAATTCGCTCACAAAAGGTACAGAATTTTAATGTCTCTGGCTCCTGAAAGCAGTTATTCAGTTGAAGTTTTCCACCGTAAAGCAAAGAAATTCTATGACAGGAGGGTTCTAGGAAATTTCCACGGATTTCTTTTGCTTGAGCTGTTATCCAAACAGAATCATTAATTTGAGTTTACCATGTCTCCATTGAACACAAAAAGCCACATTATATGTTTATTTCCCCTGCAAGCTGGTTTGCTTAATTTTCTTAGGAAGAGAGGGGCACCTTGGGAGAATGCAGATAGCACTGAAATAGCAGTAGCAGGGAGACAAATGAAGATCCTGTGACAACATGACTCTGAAAGAGGATGTGAAGGAATTTTATGCTGGAGTGTTGTCAGTGTATTCCAGGCTGTCTCGTTCACCAGCCATTTGGAAAGCCATGTTACCTGTTGTGCAGAAGCTGATTAAGCCAAGCATTTAAAAACAGGATTCTAGATGAAAAACTCTGTCCAAGTCCTGAGAAAAATTCATCTAACCTAACTTAGACTCATAGAATCATTAAGGTTGGAAAAGATCTTTAAGATCGTCAAGTCCAACCATAAAAAAACCCAACTTGCAGGTGTTTACATGGAAGCTCATCAGCAGCTCACTTTAGAAAGAAAACAACGGAGAAAAACAGGCACTCCAAGGGTGCAATTCATCTGACCTACTTTAGGCAGACATTTTAGGATAGCAAGAATCTCACCCTTGATTCCCATTCCTACATTAGCTAGTTCTCTATTAGCTATAAAGGGAGCTTAGGATGACTAGTCCAGATGTAGATATTGGTATTTAATCAAATGAATAACATTCCCTGAACTTGAGTGGTGCCTGAACTACACGTTGTAGATGAACACACTTATCCACTATTTCATGTGAAATTCCTTCCCATCAAATAAATTATTTAGCCCTTATGAAAGATACTAGGCTGAAACTGTAGCAGCTAAGAAATCTTACTTGCTTCAGGAAAGAAAAAATAAAATAGAAGCATAGCTCTCACACTACTCCATCTGCATGCTTCCATCCCATTGCTAGCAAGGAGAGAGTAGCTCACCTTCAATAGAAGATCAAAATGAACATTTATTCCCTCTGCTGAGATCGACAGTGAAGCTGCCAGTTGTGCAGCTGATCTGGATCCTCTCGTGTTCCCTCAGGAGCTGACAGAACATTCTGCATACATTTATCTTTTTATATATATACAGTTGAACAGACAAAAAACCTGTATCAGCACCTCTTGCTATCCTTTCAATTTAGTTCAAGGATAGTGAATTTTTGTGCATGTATGTGTGTCTGTACACTATGGGGAGACTATTTCATGCTCAAAAGCCTTTTGGTTTTTTTTAAAGTGTACATCAGTAAGACTTCTTATATTTCCCTAATAAGGGATTACAGTTAACACCACAACAAGCAATATCAAATGCTTCATATGAACAAGCAGGCAACTGATAGTTGCTGTGAGAACTATAATTGAATTTGCAAGTTACTGCAAACATCAAATCTCTGCTCTGCTATTTAGCTATTAACGAGCCAGGTGATGGCTGCTGCCATTCTGCTGAAGAGCGGAGATGCTCAAAGAACGTTGTTTCACCCAGCATGTACCAAAAGTAGCCACTTCTTGGCTACAGGACTGAGACTACATAAAGGAGAAGAAATAATATGGTGAGTCAGATGTACCTGGAGAAGAAAAGTACTTTTTAAAAGGCATTGCTAGCCGTGCTGGCCATTGCTGGTCCAAGTCAAGGAAGGCTCCCACTGACATGAAATTATAGTCTGCATGAAGTGCACTGAAAACCAGTGACTACCAGTTCCCCAAGGAGAGTCCTCTCTCCTTCCTTCCTGGGTCCTGTGCAGCATCTGTGGGCAAGGAGGAGGGATGGCTTCTGCACTGAAATCTTAGCTGATGGGCACTCACTAGAGAATTCTGATTTTACAGGACAAGTGTATGCACACGTTCTTTAAATGCCAAAGCACTCAAGTTACTGCTTCATCATTCCTTAATAGAAGGAATACAAATCCCCCATACATCCTTGTAATCTTTTTTCCTTTACCCTCCGCTGCTGTAGAAAATGATGCTAAGGTCCATATGTCTAGTGGCTCTGAGACAGAACATGAGCATAGCTCTGCTCTTCCACAAATTTTCGCTCACGGAGTAATAGAAAAGACCTTATTGGTATATAGGATAATTTATTGTTTAGGATAATTTATTGTTTAGCATAAGGGAGTAAAAGTGGCAATGAACAGATTCTCTAAAAGACTGGGGACTGAATCCAGAAGGGCAAAGTGTCCTTCTCAGCATCTTGTTCATTACTTATAGGCAGTTACTGTATTGTGAGGCTCAAACCTGGAATCCTAACAAGTCAATACCAAAGCTCTGTGGGATTTCTCAGCCGTGACTTTAGTGTCTGTATTTATTGAGTGAGGACTGATGGTATAGAGTAATGTAATTTTCCAAGTCTTTTCAAAGTAGCAGAGATTAATGAGCAAGGTCAGGCACCAAAGGTACCAGACAGTACTTCAAATCCTGCTTCTACTTTTTTTCCTTCTCCTCATCTCATAAAAAACTAAAATTCCAAACCTTCTAGGCCCCAGGCACTGACTCAGCAACAACCTCTTTTGAACTCAATGCTATTTCAGATGAAGAGTGGAGGGGCTGTTCTCCCATAAGAATGCAGTTATATGTTCTGACCAGCATCTGACTGGTGTGGATCATTTAAGACTGGGTTGCAGCAAACTTATTTTCAAGTGTGTAACAAGAAGAAGGAGCATCCACCTTTTTATAGCCTATGTATTCATTAAAAAAAAAAAGTATGTGTGATTAATGTTGGTAAAAGCAAGCACGGTGAAAGCAAACAGTGAAAGGAAGGTAGGCCCATATTCCTAGCTCTTTATATGAGAAAGTCATGGAGCAGGGAAGAGAAAATGGTCTCATTATCCTGATAGATGGTGCACTTGGCAAACCCACACAGTACACTGAGGATACAGAGAAAGGTTGCACACGCTTGAAGTGCAGTGTATTTGCAAGTGGTAGCTATGAAGTGCCACAGGGCCCACCACCAAAGCTGCTTTCCAGCCCTCAGAGCTGTAACAAATTACTTTTGTCATCTGGAACATTCTCTGCCGCCTTCTTCTCCAGAAGGGTCCCTCCTCCCTTTTCTTCCTCCCATTCTTGTCCAGCAGCACCTCATTTTTGCTTGGTAATCCCACCTAACTGGGGTCACACATGAACACCCTTACTAAAGTACCCTTAGTGCAGCTCCATCCACCTTCACAGTACATATGGTCTCAAGATGAAGGAATAGGAGAGTGGGAGCATGCAACAGTGATCCATACACGTTCCTCTCTATGTCTCTCCATAGATATCTGCCTTTAGCTGAAGACAGTGACAGTGAAACAGAGAGACATGGCACTAAGCTGTGCAGGGATTTT
>VYZX01006744.1:0-15270 GCA_013401335.1 Brachypteracias leptosomus
CCTCGTCCTGTCACTACAAACCTGAGTGTAGAACCCTGTGCTGTTGACAGCTAAGGATAATCCGAGGGTGGAATTTCCTGAGACAAACTCACTTGCATTTCTTCCCTGTGCCTTCACCTCAGTCAGCACAAAGATACATCCCAGAGGAGGGCCAAGTGAGTTGGCATTTTAAGCAAGCTCTCCTCACAGCACAAGTCAGCAGAACAGCAGAAAGACACGAAGGAAACAATGATCACTTTAGCAAGGCCAAGAGTTCTCAAAGCTCAAGTTTCTAATCTTGTATAATATCACATTTATACATGGGCAAAAGAGTCACAGAGTGGTGAGGCTTGGAAGGGACCTCTGAAGATCATCTAGAGCAGGACCCTAGAGCAGATCACACAGGAACACGTCCAGATGGGTTTTAAATGTCTCCAGAGATGGAGACTCCACAACCTCTCTGGGCCTGTTCCAGTGCTGTTACCCTCACAGTAAAAAAGTGTTTCCTTAAGTTTAGGTTGAACCTCCTCTTTACCACCTCATGGCCATTGCCCCTTGTCCTGTCACTGGACACCACTGAGAAAAGTCTGGCCCCATCATCCTGACACCCACCCTTTGGATATTGATCAGCACTGAGCAGATCCCCTCTCAGCCTCCTCTTCTCCAAGCTAAACAGACCCAGCTCCCTCGGCCTTTCTTTGTGTGGTAGATGCTCCAATCCCTCAATCATCCTAGTGGGCCAGCACTGGACACTTTCCAGTAGCTCCATGTCTCTCTTGAACTGGGGGGCCCAGAACTGGACACAATACTCCAGGGTAGAGTAGAGAGGGAGGAGAACCTCCTTTGACCTGCAGGCCACACTCTTCTTCATGCACCCCAGGATGCCATTGGCCTTCTTGGCTGTGAGGGCACATTGCTCATGGTCAGCCTGCTGGCCACCAGGACTCCCAGGTCCTTTTCCCCAGAGCTGCTCTCCAACAGGTCAGCCCCCAACCTGTACTGACACATGGGGTTGTTATTCCCCAGATGCAGGGCTCTCCACTTGCTCTTACTGAATTTAATCAGGTTTCTCCCTGCCCACCTCCCCAGCCTGCCCAGGTCACGCTGGATAACAGCACAGCTCTGGCGTGTCAACCACTCCTCCCAGTTTTGTATCATCAGCAAACTAGCTGAGGGTACACTCTGTCCCTTCATCCAGGTCATTAATTAATATATTCAATAGGGCTGGACTCAGCACTGATCCCTGAGGGGCACCACTGGCCACAGGCCTCCAACTAGACTCTGCCCCACTGACCACCACTCTCTAGGCTCTGTCCTCCAACCCACCTCACTGCCCAATCATCCCACCCACACTTCTTAAGCTTAGCCATGAGGATGCTGTGGGAGACAGTGTCAAAAGCCTTGCTGAAGTCAAGACAGACCACTCAACTGCCCTCCCCTCCTCTTTCCATTCAGTATAAGGCCAAAAGGAAGATGGCAGATTGACAAGTACTCTGACCATCAGATGCAGCCTCCTTTGTGAAGTTCTCCACAGCAAGGTGAAGAGCAAAGTCACCTTGATGCTGCTCCACTACCCAGCAACAAAAACATGCTGTCAAACTTAACCAAAAGACACTTATTATGTATTAATGGGAGAATGCAGGATGGTTTACACAAGGAGGGTGCTATTTCAGGCTGCCTGCAGAGACAGGAATATTAAGTCATGGATTTATTCTAAGTTTACTTTGGAACAGATCTGCACACCTTAAACAGAGAGGCTTTTCTTTCAGTAGACTCCTCAGATATTAAGGAAAAACTTCTTTGGTGTGAGGGTGTTGGAGCCTGGCCCAGGCTGCCCAGAGAGGTTGTGGAGTCTCCTTCTCTGGAGAGATTCCAAATCCACCTGGATGTGATCCTGGGCACCCTGCTCTGGGTGAGCTGTTGGAGCAGAGTTGAGATGATCTCCAGAGGTCCCTTCCAACCCCGACCATGCTGGGATTCTGTGATTACATTGCTGCTCCTCACTTCTAAGCAAAGCCAGAAGTCTGTCTATCAAAAATCAGCTACCAAAAAAAAAATCAGCTACCATCTATCAAAATCAGCCACCAAACTCCAAGTCTTTAGGGAGCGTCTCCATTCCAACAAGAGGTGAATGGCAGCTTCACAGCCCTGGGCATTTTACCAGCTATCATCAATGCTGTTAAATATTAGCCATTTGTGTTAATACTGTTCAAGATAGTTATTCAAAGATTTGGCAAATAAAAAGGACAAATACTTCTCTGTGTGAGAAAAAAAATCTGATAGAAACTCAACTCAGCTTCACCACTCCAAATGGCAATTTGCTTAACTCCTAAAATTTAATTGGTCCATGACATTGTGGCCCCTGGCACTCCCATGGCAGAGCAGCTAATCCTATCACAAGCCTCTATATTTCTGGAGATTTTCCAGACATTCCTGATATGAAAGCTGTAAAGAAATGAAACTCTCATCTGCCCTGTATCAGAGAGCTACCATCTGCAGGAAGAATCACCAACCACCAATTTGAAGTTCTTCTTTTACTCCTTTCAGGTTGGAAAATAATAAGAAGACATTTTTTAAAGGCTTTTCTCCTCTCCTAGGAGAGGCCTCATCATTTCAGCCGAGGCATGGGAGGTCACACAGAGTAGGGCTGGGTGAAGCTGAGGCTTACAGATGAATCTGGTGTTAAAAGGTGAAGAAAAATTTGGGTTTTTTGATCAGCAAGTCAAGATGAAGGGAAATTTCAGGAAAGAGGAGGGGCACAATAAGGGGGGGAACAAAAAAAACAACCAACCAAACAAAAAAAGAAAGAAAAACACCCCCAAACTTACTCCAAACTATGAGGAAGTGAGAAACACACTCGTGCCCTGCAGCATGCAGTACCGGAATCAGAAGCCAGGGCACTTCACCAAGGGGAAGGTCTTGCATCAGAATCGAAAAGCTACCCAAAGCACAGCTGTACAGCAGACTTGAACTACTTGGCTCAACTACTGAGCAAGAATTTCCAAACAAGAGCACTCACAGCTCAGCTGAGTGGTTGTAGGTACCCAACCCCTGATATACACTGAAATACACCCTAAAATATTATCAAATACATGGAAAACACTCCGATTCATGTTGATATAGCACTGAATAACCTGTGCCACGCTGCTGCCTTTGCCAGGTGAGCACAAAGTGGGTGAATGCCCCAAAGGACAAGCAATAGCAGGAGGGATATCGGTCTGGACATGCCAAACCACCTCCTCAGCCCAGCACCCCACCAGAAACAGCTCAGGACCCGGGCTGACAGACAAGGCAGAGCAAGAAACCCAGCGGTGAAGCACCACACCCCCGGGCCAAAGCCAAAGGCAAAGATGGTTCTCCTGGACAGGGCAGGGCAGGGCCGACCACAGGCACAGGGGAGGAAGGTGACTCTGCCCACCCCTCGGGGACATCCCCCCTGCCACAGCCCCCGCTNAGACTCTCCTGATTGGCGAATGCGCTCCCCAAGCTTAGCCAATCAGGATGGGACTCCGCCACACCCTCGCGCCGAGGCCCCGCCCAGGCGGTTGTTGACTCGCTGCCCTCAGAGCCGCCTCAGCGCTGCCTCTGGTCGGGGGTTCTCTTCCCGCTCCCAAAAAGGGCCTCGGAGGCAATTTTTACAGCCATAGAAACTCCCCCACCTCGGCAGGGTGAAGCCCCCGGCTCTGTGGGCCGGGCTCAGCCCCCCCCCACGCCGGGTGTCCCCTCTCTGGGAAGTTGTTGTGGAAAAAGGCGAGCACGGGAAGATTTTGATAGGGACTGTGAAGAAATTGACGGCAATGGAAGGTTTGTGGGATGGTTGTGGGCGACCTTATAGCGACCTGCCAGTATTTGAAGGGGGCCTACAGGAAAATTGGAGGGGAGGGAGCAGCCTTGAACAGGGAGTGTAGTGATAGGAGGAGGAGTAACGGTTTTAAACTGAAAGAAGGTAGATTTAGGTTAGAAATTAGGAATAAATTCTTCACCTTCCTCTGAGGGTGGTGGGACACTGGCACAGGTTGCCCAGGAAGTTGTGGGTGTGTTGAAGGCCAGGTTGGATGGGCCTTGAGCAACCTGGTCTAGTGGGAGGTGTTGGAACTAGATGATCTCTGAGGTCCCTTCCCACCCAAAGCACTCTGATTCCATGACACTGGTAACTCCTGGCTGGTGCTTGCTGTCCTGTGGCCTGCCTTCATGGGTGGTGGCATCTGCATGTCCTTAAATCCCCTGGTATTTTGGGAGAAGTGCCACTGTAAGGAAAATAGAAGCCAGTCCTGTCCTTTCTCTTCACAAGAGCTGTGCATGGGCTTATTCCTTATCTTTTTACCCTTGATAGCCTGCAGTTTACAAAAAGTAATAGAGATTCACTAGGTTTGCTAATGAATTCCTTACGTAGCTNCGGGGGAGGAAGGTGCCTCTGCCCCCCCCTCGGGGACATCCCCCCTGCCACAGCCCCCGCTCCCCGGTGCGGTGAGGGCGGGCAGGCAGCGGGTCTCGCCCTCTCTGCGGCCGGGCCCCGCCGCGGGGCAGCCCGATCCCTCCCGCTGCCTTGGCGACCGGGCCTGCTGCGGCCTCGCCCTCACAGGCACCGCCCGCGGGGAAGGCGGCGGCACNATTTTGATAGGGACTGTGAAGAAATTGACGGCAATGGAAGGTTTGTGGGATGGTTGTGGGCGACCTTATAGCGACCTGCCAGTATTTGAAGGGGGCCTACAGGAAAATTGGAGGGGAGGGAGCAGCCTTGAACAGGGAGTGTAGTGATAGGAGGAGGAGTAACGGTTTTAAACTGAAAGAAGGTAGATTTAGGTTAGAAATTAGGAATAAATTCTTCACCTTCCTCTGAGGGTGGTGGGACACTGGCACAGGTTGCCCAGGAAGTTGTGGGTGTGTTGAAGGCCAGGTTGGATGGGCCTTGAGCAACCTGGTCTAGTGGGAGGTGTTGGAACTAGATGATCTCTGAGGTCCCTTCCCACCCAAAGCACTCTGATTCCATGACACTGGTAACTCCTGGCTGGTGCTTGCTGTCCTGTGGCCTGCCTTCATGGGTGGTGGCATCTGCATGTCCTTAAATCCCCTGGTATTTTGGGAGAAGTGCCACTGTAAGGAAAATAGAAGCCAGTCCTGTCCTTTCTCTTCACAAGAGCTGTGCATGGGCTTATTCCTTATCTTTTTACCCTTGATAGCCTGCAGTTTACAAAAAGTAATAGAGATTCACTAGGTTTGCTAATGAATTCCTTACGTAGCTCCTGTGCCACCTGTTTGCTGCCTACATGCAGGGTGCCCCTGCTTCCTTCACAGCTCCTCCAGCATGGTACCACACCAGGAACAGGCTGCTGGTCTCTGCCAGTGGCGTGGCATTGATGGAGCCTGGGTATTGATGCCCAGCTGCCTTTGGACAGAGGAGGGAGGTCCACTGCAGGATGACCAGCATGTTCTTGTGCAGAGCTTTCATCCAGCAGGTGAGTAGGGGCAGGCTGTGACTGGCCAGCTCAACCCTGACCTTTCCCCAGGCTAAATTACACTTGGAGAGCATTTTGTAACCAGAAAACCTGGACGTTTACAAGGAACTGGGAGGTGTGTTTGATAAATACATGCTGGGTTTAATCCGAAAGAAAAACACTGAAGTATTTCACTTTTTATCTTATTTTATGTCATTAAGGGGGAGGGGGGACGACCTAAAACAACTCAGTCTTAGCAGTGATGACTTCTGGTGCCTCCTGCTTTTTGTTCATAAACTGTCCTGACAAGTGTATCATGCTGGAAAAGAGTTTATTTTTTCCACAAAGAAAACATGGGATCCTGGGGTTGGCAGTACAGAGAATTTGCATAACTTCCCTGCACTGAAGCAACCCTATTTTTGAAAACATTCCTGAGCCTTGTCATATCTTCTAACAAAATTGCTCAAAGCTTGGATATCAGGGAGCAGCTCATTTGGAGAATCAATGCCCTCAGAGAAAACTTTCCCAGTGTGCAGTCAGCTTGATGCAGAGAGGGCTGGGAGTGGAACAGATGATCCTGTGCTCTTTATAAATGCACACAGAGTTGGGCTCAATTTGCTGATATGTGTATGTCTCTTAGAAGCCTAATTTTGCCCTGCATCTGCTGCCAAAGTTGAGTGCATAAAGCACCAAAAGGTTGTGCCTTGGGTGCTAAATTGCCCAACAGGTTTCAGAGTCATGTCTGTTGGATGAATACATGGTTGTACCGTGCCAAGTCTCCTAAGTGCAGAAGCAGTTTTTATCTAGGAGCTGTTGAAATACCTTTATTCCTAGGTAAAGGCATGATTTCTTTGAGAAATGCCTAAAATTTTAAGGCTGAAAATAAGCAATGACCCCCCTGTTTTGGGTATTATATTGGGTCCAGTTCATCTCTGGTGTAAGGAAAAAAATAAGTAATGTTGTTTGTTGTATACTCACATGTCTTAACCTGATGGGACAGGATTTTCTGTGAGATCAATGGGATTTTCCTGGGTAAGAAATGCAGGTTTAACCTGCCTGTTGTGTTTGTTGTTTGGCTTTTTTTTTACTTTGCTATTTCATTAGTGTGGTAGATAGCTTATCAGTTTGCTGAAGTCATGCTAGTGATGCCTGCTACCTGTTTAGCCACAAAAATGAGATACTGGGAGCTACAGTCTTCTCATCCTTAATAGACTGAACTCAAAAGCAGCCTGTTACCTGCCTTTAAAATGCTGTTTTTCTCAAGGACACTTCCAATTAATTCTCTTAGATTCACACAGCTGCATTTTTCAGAAGAAACAAGAAAAATGTAGAAAGGACAGAACTTGTCCAAAGGATTAAATAGCACATATCACGTGAGGAAAATACACATCTGAAAAATTAAAGATTACAACCTAAAGGCAGCCAAGATCAGCTGCTGAGGTGCTGAATCTTGGGCTCAGGATGGATCCACGTGGGTCTGGAGCCATCCTGCCCTGTGAGGTGATTTCAGAAAGCATCCAGCTTTGCTCCCACCCTGTACCCAAGTGAACACCACAGATCTGTGTCTGAAATGCAGTTTAAAAAACAAACAAACAGCCCTCAAGCAAGAAAGGACTTGCTTTCTTTTGGATTCTGTGTGGCCTGAAAGAAGAAGAAAAAAGGTTCCTCTGCTCAAGTCCAAACATAATAAGGAACACACAGATACAATATGTAAATGTGTTTTTTAAAGCTGGTATGGACTGTTCCTGAGATTGGAAAATTATGAGTGTGAAATAACTCTCAACTGGCATCTAGTTGCTCAATACCCTAGAGAGAGAGTGACTTCAAACCCCTGCTTAATGTAAGCTTGATGGCAGTTTTATATAGGATCAGTGGAGCCCTGCTGTGACTCACTTTCTTCCCTCCTTTGTTTTTGGCACTTACAATCAAGACACAGAAAATACCCACTTTTCTTCTTCAGATGCAATCAAGCTGGAATTTTAAATTGGTCACATTGTGCACAGTGGCAGCTGTTACCGTAGCTCTTGAAGCACTTGCTCTGGGCTAGATGTAGTATCTCCTGTGATTTAAAAAAGGAAAGCAGAAGCTCCATGTGTACTACTTAGTTACCTGTAGATCCCTAAAAGCCTCCACATGACAGTAGCCAGAACATGAAAAACAGAAGACATGAAATATTCACATTTTACAGTAATTTGCCCCGCAGGAAAGAGGGAAATCTTGACCTACTTGAGGAAAGAGGGTTATTATATTCATGCTGCTTATCCAGAAAACACAATTTGACATGTGAGTAAGCCATAAAGTTATAAGAAGGAACAAGTTAAGTCACGCCAGTTGTTAGGAGCAATTCTGCAGCTCTGGCTCTGGCAGAAATGCTCATTGAAGTCGTCGGGAATTAGGCATGTGAAGAGACTGAGGAATTGCATCCCAGTTATTGTGGTTATTTAGGGGGAGGGCCAATATGGGGAATTATGGCCTCGGCCTCCTAAACCACTTTGGCTGCATGGGCTCAGTGTGTGCACGGGGTCAACGTGCTGCTCGTGGGAGCTGCTGAAGGACCCTTATTTGGAGTTTGAACACTGGCTTAGGTGTCCAAAGCACCTCGATAGCCCATGTTGAGGCATGTGGCACCAGTGTTCAGCTCTTCAGTGGAAGGTCTCCCTGCCCATGGCAGGGAGGTTGGAACTAGGTGGCCTTTAAGGTCCCTTCCCAGCCAAACCATTCTGTGATCTGATGGTGGTTTCTTTCTCAGTGTGTATGTGTGAACATGGGGACTCAAGCCCTGTAACATTTCTTACTGTGCCTGCTGGTAGAAAGTGTCTGGTGTAATACAAAACCTACACAGGGAAAGACTTTTCTGTGGCAGATGTCTCCTGTTTGAAAACATTTGTCTCTGAAGGACCCAAGAAGAAGATGAAGGTGGTTTATTACTGTGGTTTATTACATGGATAAATGAGTGACTTCAAAAATGTTCTGCTTGTACACTTCAATCTTTGCTTTTCATCAAGGTGAGTTGAAGTTCATGCAGATTTTTGCTAGTGCCTTACATTGAAAACTGGCTTTCCATGGCCCACCTTTGTGTTATTCTGGTTATTTACTGGCTGCAGAATTCCACATTAAGACATTTCTTGCAGGACAAGAAACTTGAGCCTTCCCTGCAGCACAGCTAGAATGTTTTACAGAGTCAGAACACAGCAACAAATTGTGATGTGTGCAAAGCACATCTGCCTCTCAAGCTCAGTTAGGGATTTCTTTTTCAGCTCCTATCTTTCAAGATAGTTTGGTGGAGCATAGCACGACCCCCTTGCAATGGTGCTGTTCCATTGGATGGGTGTTTTTAACCCAGCCTAAAGCACCAACAACACCCCTCAGAGCTGATATTCCCACTGCAATAGAAACCTTGAGCTATACTTAATACTGATCCCCCCTGATTTGGATGTTGGCTTATTGTACAAAGATTTCTGTGATACTCTGTTAGATGACAGCGTGGATAAGGGAATTATAGAATCAAAGTGGTTTAAGTTAATATCTTCTGTGAGGCATTGTTTCTGATGTTTGAGCTTACCTTGGGTTCTTTTCCTTTGCAGTTTATTGATATCTGCATCCAGAGCCTTCCACAAATGAGATGAGACATCTTATCTGGATGGGAAACCTGGATTTTGAGGTAAATGATAACTCTTTTATTTCTTGAACTTGTAGTTCATTAAATGAACGAGCCTTTCTACACACATTTCTGGTGAGCATCATATTCCTTGGGTATTGTGCTACCAAGAAGTCACAAAGTGAAGAGAGTCTGGGAAAAACAATTTTCAGGTGTACCAAGATAGATTAAAAAAGAGCTGCTTGTTTCAGCTCACTAGTGACTGCATTTTAGATTTTTCTCTAGTTCTGACATGCAACTCTGACAGTGGTGTACCTGTAATTCCAGCAGCAACACAAGCCAAGTGTGAGATCCATGAGAGCAGAAGGTGGGCAGCAGTCTGAAAATCTGATCAATGGCATTTTCTAGCATAAAACCCAGAAATGGTAAAATAAAAACCCAAAGAAAATGGGAGTCAGGCTGAGTCAGTGCAAATTTCAGGCTTTCAAGTGCCTCCTTCTATTGTGAGCTTGCTTCTTCCTTGTACAAATGTGTTTTGATTTGGATCCTGCAGACCTTCTGCTTCCTAACTTCCATTCTTCATTCCTGGGCTTTATCAGTGATTTCTGGGAAAGGCAACTACTTTACCTGCTCTCCAGGCTTTCAAAACCTGACCCAGATGGCAGCTCTAACTGTCATGAGAGCATGCAGGAAATGAACATAAATACATCTAACTGTGTAATAAGAATCAATATCTTGTCAGTCTGGTTAATCTCAGGATTGAGCACTGAACATCTGGATACACTTCATCTCAGGAGCTGGGAAGCTCTTCTCAAAATGCTGCCATGGCACATCCCCACCAGACCCTGCTGTGCAAGTGTCTGATGTGGCTGCAACAAGGGTGGCTCATCCTGCTAAATGGTGAGCACTCATCAGCTCGAGGCTGCTGTCAGCTGAGACTGAAGAGCTTACACAATGCCTCAACTGAGTCAGACTCCAACTTGGCATCACTGCAGTGAAAGATTAATGAGATAACCTATTGCATCACAGAATCATAGAATGGTTTGGGTGGGAAGGGATCTTTAAAGGCCATCTAGTCCAACCCCCTGCACTGAGAAGGGACATCTGCAACTAGAGCAGGTTGCTCAGAGCACTGTCCAGCTTCACCTGGAATGGTTCCAAGGATGGGGCATCAACCACCTCTCTGGGCAACCCAGGGCAGGGTCTCACCATCTTCAGCATCAAAAATTTCTTCCTTCTCTCTAGTCTAAATCTCCCTCTTTTAGTTTCAAACCATCACCCCTTGTCCTGTCACAACAGGCCCTGCTCAAAAGTCTGTCCCCATCTTTCTTACAGGCCCCCTTTAAGTATGCAAGGCCACCAGAAGGTCTCCCTGGAGCCTTCTCTTCTCCAGGCTGAACAAGCCCAACTCTCCCAGCCTGGCCTCCCAGCAGAGGGGTTCCAGCCCTCCCAGCATTGCTGGGGCCTCCTCTGGAAGGGCTTGAATCTTGAATACTGCTGAAATCCCTCTGCAGTGTTACAACATGCCTAAGTCCCATGGAATACCACATTTTTAATTACATTTTACACAGAATATAGAAAATGAGATGCTCAACTTGAGCAAGAAGCTAGTTTGGGAACTCCTCAGCGTTTGAGGGGGAAAATCTAAGAGAAATTTAGTATTTGTGCTACACTGGTAAGCAAAGGTAGGGTTGCTACAGGCTACATGAATCACAGCAACTCCCAAACATCTCCTGGGAATAAAATGGCCAAGATGCTAATGAAGAGGCTAAAGCAAACCTGTAACATGCAGCCCATTAATTAGTTGCATGCATCATTATCTTCCCAGAAACTTTTACTGGGTACACTACCAGAAATAGGGCCTGGAGCACGAGTCAAGAAAGTGCTGTAAAGATCTGTTGAAGGTGACTTCACTGCTATGGGGAAACCAAAAACATGTTGAGCTCTAGTGATGCAAGAACCCTATTATCAATTTTTCTTCAGGAGGATCTCATCCACCAAATATTTTGCTAGACGTCTGGTCTGCCTGAAAGTTGTAAAGCTGCTGAAAATCAGACTTTGATCTCCTTCCTAACCGGTGTGTGGGACCAAAGTAACGCTTCTCAATCATTCCTGAGCCACCTGACCACTTAGTGGGCTGATGAGGCATTTAATAGATGAGCTGTTATATTTTGTGAGGCCTTTGATAAACACATGAGGACCTTGGCTTTCAGTGCTGCTCTGAAGACAGTGCCGAACAGGCAGGTTGCCAGAGGAGTGAGGTACACAATAAAAAGGGTCTGAGTACACCAAGGGTTGCACATACTTCTTGTTGTGTCACAGAAAATGATGTAGGGTTAGATATTGGTGTCTTTAAAAGGGACTCAACCTGCTCTAGGTATATCCTACAGAATCCAGCCTGCAGTCACTAATTCTGAAACGTTTGGCATGTTTCCTACTGCTGGTCTTCCCAGTTGATACCTTCAGAAGTAAGAGCAAAGAGTTTAGTCCAGCAACAACTACCTGGAGCCTTCTGGGGAGCTGAAAAATTGATAAAGCTCCATGTTTGCACCTCCTGTGCATCAGCCATTCCACCTGACATAGTCTAGGCCTTCTTTGGACTAGAGAGAAGGAAGAAATGTTTTACAATGTGAGTAAAACACACGTGTCCCAGGTTGCCCAGAGAGGTGGTTGATGCCCCATCCCTGGAGACGTTGCAGGTGAGGTTGGACGAGGCTCTGAGCAACCTGCTCTAGTTGCAGATGTCCCTGCTCAGTGCAGGGGCATTGGATTAGATGACCTTTGAAGGTCCTGTCAACCCAATGCATTCTATGGTTCTATGATTCTATGGAGGTAATGACCCCATCTTTTGTAACTCTAAGTTACATTAGAGTTGAAAACTGGCTTGCTTTAACCTGCAAGTAAATACATTCATACAGTGGTTATGACTTCCAAACCCATGACCTGGGGTGAACCTCCTCTGCTGTTAATAGCTGTGAAAACAACGGAGAAGACTCCAAATCCCTCCTCTACAGAGCGGAAAGACACCAAGAGGCACTTCCAGCCTGGAAGCAGGCAGCAGCCACTCCCCAGGCTGCCCTCCCAGCTCTCACCCCTCCACTCCCACAAAGCTGGAGCCACGGAGGTTTCTGCAAGGACAGAGGGGTGTCCCATGGAGCACCTCCTCTCAGCCAACCCTCAGGAGGTGGGGTACCACTGCCCAATCCCACACCCAGCAGGGAAGCAAGCCACGAAGCAAACACCACTTCCAATTAAAACCAAACACGGGATAATTTAAAAAAACCCCTTTTTATTCAGACAAACACAAGAGCTAGATAGGATTTATGAGCTACTTTTTTTTTGGTTGGAGAGCCAATGTGTACTTTCAAGCATGGCACGAGACCGAGAGTTCTTGAACAGCGCGTTGGAATAATTTGTAGAACTGCATGAGACAGATTTTATTTTTTTTTTTTAAACCAATTACTTCCCATCCGTTCAGGGACAGATAAGCCCCCAGCTAAAATTCCTTTTCATTCCGGTGCTTGTAACGATGAAGATGAAATGTGATTTTTCCCTTCATAACAAAAAGCGTGTGTTTCTCTGGTATGGAAAATAGGTCTCGGCATGCTGGAAATTCTGCACTTCCCTTCTTTGCTACCACAAATGCCCCGTTTTAAAAGAAATGAATAACGTAATCACTTTCTCCGATTTATGTTTTCTTTTCTGCCTCATTTGGCACTAATGCCATGTTATTACATGAACAACTGTTCTCTGCAGAAAGAGCCACCTTTAGACATCTCATCCAAACCCTTAGAAGTCACTGGGAGTGAACCAAGAAGAGCAGAGAGGCCGTGAGCATTAGCAGCAGATTTTCTACTTGCCACCCAACACGGAGCTGCAGTTTCCTGCACCACCTCAGACAAAAACCCTCTCCCAGGTAGGGTACCAAGCACACAGCTCTCAGCTTTCAGGTCCCAAGTCAGAAATGATGATCAAACGTGGGTCAAACAGGGCACAACCGAGTCCCGTGAGCTTGTGGGTGTCCTTGCTGGGGTCTGAAGTAGCCTCAGACACCATCCTCAGCATCAGGAAGGAGAAGAGAAGTAGTGACAGTGCCACAGCTCCGAGCTCTCGAGGTGTGGGACATGTGCTGGCAAGCCAAACAGCAGCGAGAAGCGCTTTAAAAAGGAGCTTGGAGAGGAGTCTGGAGGGAATTAGTGTCAGGCATGTGCAAAGAGGGTTACTTTTCCCATCTCCAACGCCTGTAATTACATCTCAAACGTGCTAATAAAATCCGGTGGTTACAGCAGGCTTTTTTTGTTTCTCGCTGCCAGTACCTTAAACATGCTGCCGTGACTCCTAGAATGAATATCAACTCTCTGACACTTCCCACCGCCATGCAACCACCACAAGCGAAGTCGCTGTGCCCCGCTTGGGCAGGGCCCGGCCCCGCCGCCCCTCCGTCCCGCTCCGGCGGCTCTGCCCGCCTCAGAGGTGCGGGGCGTAAAAGGGGCCGAGGTACGCGGGGCCCAGGAAGGGTGCGAAGGGGCCCCCGCCCAGCGGGAAGGGAGCGGCCGGCGGGACGAGGACGTTGGCGGCGGCGTAGGAAGGGAAAGTCTGGAAGGGCAGAGCAGCGGGGCCCGGCGGACTGGGGCTGCCGCCGCTCGCCGCCGCGGGGGACGCGGCCGGGGCCGCCCCGTCGGCTCCCGGGTGCTGCTTCTTCCACTTGGTGCGGCGGTTCTGGAACCAGATCTTCACCTGCGTCTCGGTGAGGCTGAGGGACAGCGCCAGGCTGAGGCGCTCGCACACCGACAGGTACCGGGTGGCCCGGAACTTGTTCTCCAAGGCCACCAGCTGCTCGTAGGTGAAGGCCGTCCGTGCCCGCCGGGGCTTGCCGCACNCCCGGTCCCGTCCCCAGGCGGGTCCTCCTCGTCGCGGTCCTGCCCGGCCGCCTCGGCGCCGCTCTCCGCCGGGGAGCGCGGATCTACGGGGAGATGGCGGCGGTCGTCAGGTCAGGGGGACGCGCCGGGGTGGGGGCGGCCGCGCATCCTCCTCCCGCCCCGAACCGAGCCTCCTGCCGCCCCTCGGAACCCGGCTCTTCTCCGACACCCTCCCGCCCTACACCCAGCCTCCTGCCACCCCTCGAAACCCGGCTCTTCTTCTCCATCACCCCCGCTTCCCCCAAACGCGATAAAATAAGGGAAATCGTTAAAATAAAGGGGAGGAAAAAAAAGCCCCCTCGGCACTCCCCGCTGGGCCATCGCATCTGCGGCGGGGAGGGAGGCGTCGATATGGATTTCTTACCAATTAAAAAAGAAGTTATTAAAGTCCCCTTCTGAAGCGAAATAAATCGCCCCCTCCCCATCCCCGCGCTAATGGAGTTTCAGATTTGCGAGGGCCAGATCGATAGATGTCATCTATTAAAGGTAAGTTTTAATCGAACAATATTAGGATCAGGCCGGGGGAAGGAGGTTTGAAGTGGGCACCTGCAAGCTGCGGGCAGGAGATAGGCGGGAGTCGGTAATAGGATATCGATCAACGGGAGCTAAGGCATCCTCCGGTGGGGACGGGCTGAGCAATTACCCAGCCGGCCGTCCCGCTGCCGGCCAGGGCCAGCCGGGGGGCCGGGGCAGCGGAGCCATCCCGCCCCGGGGAAAGGGGCTCCCGGGGCCGCCGCGCTAGGGGGGGGAAACACCCCGTGGGATGCTCCGTCCTCCTCGGGCGGCGGAGGATGCCCCGCACACCGGGAGGGGACACCGGCAACTTCTCCCTTTGCATCACCGAGATTTAAAACAAGGCTCCATCCTTCCCTCCTCCCCACCCCCGCCGTTCCCCCGCGGTGCCCGTTCCATCGTCCTGCGGGAGCCCCCCTCGGGAGCGCACCCCTCGGGGGCCGGGGGGGGTCCCGTCCGCCGGCGCCTCCACCTGCTCGCCCCGCCAGCGCCGGCCGGAGAAACTCGAGCGCGTTCCTACCATGTGCCTCTAGTTTATTCCTCCCGCTGCCGGGAGCAGCAGCGTCTTTTCCTACTTCAACTCTTCCCAAACTTTTCTCCCGCTCGCCTGAGCGAGGTTCGCCGCCCCAGCTCCCCGCGGCCGGTTCGCGTCTCCTGCTGAATTTCTGGGGATCCAGGATGTCTAAGATGGAGAAGGAGATTTTATGATGGATGGGGGCCGCCTTGGCCCCGCGGTCCGGGCATTCCGGCATTCCCCACCCAACCCCTCCGCGCTTTCCCGGAGACCTGCTGGCTCCCAGCGCGGAGCCGGCGGAGGGGGCTGCGC
>VYZX01006744.1:15538-31053 GCA_013401335.1 Brachypteracias leptosomus
TGGGGTGGGGGCAGAGGAGGGGGCAGCGCAGCCATTGGCACGCCGCCCCCTCGCCCCCTCCCCGCCGCGCCGGCTCCAGCCATCCCTGCATCCCGACCTCCCGGAGACGGGGCTTTCCCGTTACCTGCCTCGGGTTTGGGGGCTGGGGGATGCGCAGCGAGGTGGGTCGGAGGCAGCCAGGAGCCCTGGTACCAGTCCTGGGACTCCCGTCGGTGCAGGGATGCGACAGCACATGGCAGGGCAGCGGCTGCCCCCCAGCTCCGGAGAGCCCCCCGCTGCTTCTGTCCCCTCTGACCCACCTACAGCTCCCCCGAGTCCGTGCTGGTCCAGCGGGGAGATCCTCGTGTCCCAAAAGGGACCCGGGGAGGAGGGACAGCTCCTGCATCCTGCTGCTTATCGCTCTCGACAGCTCTCTGAAAGGAGGTTGGAGTGAGGTGAGGTTGGGCGCTTCTGCCAAGTATCAAGCGATAGAACAAGAGGAAACAGCCTCAAGTTGCACCAAGGGAGGTTTAGGTTGGACATGAGGAAAAATGTATTCCCTAAAAGGGTTGTGAAGGGCTGTGCCAGGCTGCCCAGAGCAGTGATGGAGTCCCCATCCCTGGAGGGGTTTCAAAGTCGTGGAGATGTGGTGCTGAGGTACATGGTTTAGTGGTGCCCTGGCAGTGCTGGGTTAACAGTTGGACTCAATGATCTTAAAGGTCTTTTCAAACCTAAATAATTCCTTGATTCTATACTACACCAAGCAGGCTCCAGGCTTGAAGCCCTCCCTCTGCCAGCAGCTGCTGTTCCAAATGTGAAACAACTGTGTGGCCCACAGGGAGAAACGAGCAGCTTCTCATTTTGGATCAGTCTGGTTCAGACTCTGGGCAAGGGCTGCCCCTAACTCCTGCAACTCTCCCATGGCACTCACACTATCCCCAATTGATAGGCAGGGAAATTGAGGCATGCCACAGTGGGGGAGTACCTGCCCCACTGAGCAGCCCCATGACCAACCTTCCTTGCATGGAAACTTTGTTGTCTGTTCATACCCGTAGCTGGGACAGGGTAAGCAGCAGCAGGCCAAGCCCCTCCACCTTGCACTGGTCCCAGAACCACGACCACTCCTGTCCAGCTGTGCTAATTAAAAACTTGCTGGCAATGGACTTCTGTACATCTGTGTCTGTTCAGGAGGATGTTTTTCCCTCTCCTTAACATTGGTGCCATGAATCAAGCCAACATGTAGATGAAGGAAGGGGCACCCTTCACCTGGAGGAGGCTGAGGAAGGCAGCCCTTGGTGGGAATCTTCTACTTGGCCTGCTTTTATTCCTAGGAGGAGATGCAGACCACAGCCCTTCTCCTCCTTCTCCTCTTTGCAGGTGTCTCATCCTCAGCAGAACTGGGCTTTCCAATTGCCATTGCAAAGACGTGGGCCTGAAGATAATGGGACAGCAAGAAGATGAGATGAAGATGTGCAGGGAGATGTGATTACAAGTAATTGTGACAGTTAACTATGTGGTGGCAGTATCCAAGAGCCTGTTTGGCACTGGGTCTGGTACAGGACACCACAGATGTGTAGAAGATAAGTGAGCTCTGTCCTGAGGAGTTCACACACTAAAGCTGCAGATGGATAAAAGTTTTGGGGACACACTCTGTGTGACAGTGAAGGAGTGGTGAGCTGGAAGACACTGCTGCATGCTAGGTAAGTATTGCTTGTGTGTTTGGAGTTCCTTGAGCTGCAGAATCATGGAAACATAGAATCATAGAGTGGTTTAGGTTGGAAGGGACCTCAAAGATCATCTAGTTCCAACCCCCCTCTCATGGCAGGGACACCTCCCACTAGAACAGGTTGCTCCAAGCCCCATCCAACCTGGCCTTGAACACCTCCAGGGATGGAGCATCCACAACCTCCCTGGACAACCTATTCCAGTGTCCCACCACCCTCAGAAGAAGGGGAAGGAAGAGGAGAGGAGCAGTTGCAGGTGCTGAACAGCTTGCTTCAAAAGTGAGATGAAGTAAAGAAAATGGAGATGAGGTCTTAGCACAGATTCTATTCATGCTTTTGAAGCAAGGTTCTTTTTGTGACACAATATCAGTTTCAAACTACATGGAGAAACCACAGGTACTGTCATATAGTAAACGAGCATTAACTCACTGTGTTAAAAATGCTCACAAACCTTGGCAGAGCCACTTTTTATATTTAACATTTAAAAAATCTAATCTGATACATGTGAGACTACAAATACTTCTGTTTGAGTCGTGTCTGGAGAAGCTGAGCAGGTAAATTGTAGCATAGAGATTAATTTGTGAGCTAGCAGACATCTTTCAATCTCAGAATCATAGCATCATAGAATGTTTCAGGCTGGAAGGGACCTCTAGATCCCCTGGTTTAGTGTGTGGGCTCACACCAAGCTACAGACCCAGGCGTGTGTTGAAAGGCACATGTGCAGGAGCACCCAGCCCTGGCTGAGGAGTTTTAGCAGTCTGTTTGAAGTTGGTCCCTTTCCCAGCTCCAGCATTAAAATGCAGCCCGAGTGCTGCCTTTAAATTGCTTTGATGCTAGGTGGGTTTCAACCCTGACCTGTCCTGATGGCGAGTGATGGCTGTAACAAGCTGTGGATCAATATTCATAGCGGGTGTCCTGGGCTGATAACACTATCCAAGACAATGTTGGCTATCGGTGGAGACAGCTGAGATATTGCGCCATTAGTGATGTTGTTTTAAATAACCTGATCCATTTCTGGCTCTATTTAATGAATTTCAGGGTTTAGATATTATCTGTAAGGAGAAGCCAGGGGCTGTTCCAGGAGCGGTGATGCAAATTGATGCTGCCAAGGCTCTTCTGCTTTGCCTAAAACAAAGTGGACTGCAATTCCTCCACAGCTCCTTATATGTTCTGGGCGTCGTGGCACACTATTGATAGTATTAGCAATAAGAAGGTATTTGGACTTTATCAAGGGAGAAAACAATTTTATCTGTAGCGCTGGGACACAGTTGATAACATCTTATCCATGATTGTAAAATGGAGGGGATCAGTCCAAATCTTTGTATGACGAGCCAGTGGTTTTTTCTTGGTTGTGTGGATGAAGCACTGGGCATGGACTAGAAGATACCACTGAGGCAGGGCACAGCCCTATCAGCGGTTTGGCTGGGCTGAGGTGGGTCTTGTCACCTTGGTCATCAAGGGCTGAATCCTACCCAACTTCAGTTCCTGCAGACCCACAGAGGAACCCAGGGTGGTGGAGAGTGTGATATGGGGTGCATGGCAAACCCGAGCTCTGCAGTGGCCAGAGGAGGAGTGTGGGAATCCACCCTCGCACTGGTGACCATCCCACCATGGTCCTGCTCCTGTGGGAAACTGCAGGATGGAAGCATGCCAAGCTTCTCATTGCTTTGGAGGAGTCTGACCCAAATGATGATGGGACTGGAGCATCTTTCTCATGAGGAAAGGCTGAGAGACCTGGAGCTGTTTAGCCTGAAGAAGAGAAGACTTGGAGGGAATCAATGCTTATCAATATCTATAGGGCAGGGGTCAAGAGGATGGGGCCAGACTCTTGTCAGTGGTGCCCAGTGACAGGACAAGGGGCAACGGGCACAAACTGGAATGCTGGAAGTTCCATCTGAACAAGAGGAGAAACTGCTTTGCTGTGAGGATGCCAGAGCCAGGCCCAGGCTGCCTAGAGAGGTTGTGGAGTCTCCTTCTCCAACGAGATTCCAAACCCACCTGGCCCTAGGTAGAGATGTCCCTGCTGGTGTAGGGAGGTTGGACCAGATGACCTCTGGAGGTCCCTTCCAGCCTAAAACATTCTATGGTTCTATGATTCTATGACACAATGCCTGGGCACCCTGCTCTGGGTGACCTGCTGGAGCAGGGGGGTTGGATGAGATGATCTCCAGAGGTCCCTTCCAACCTCTGCCATTCTGTGATCCTGTCAAGTCAAGACCTGGGATGCTTTTGCAAGTATTACTGAGGGTCTGCCGCCCTTCTGGAGATAACAAAGCATGTAAATTTCTAAGGAAATTGGGATGTTCCCTTTACTTTCGCCAACATCAGACCCTGGTGATGCGCACACTTCAGAGGATGGAACTTTCTTCCCTGGGGACACAATGTCTGTGGGAGCTTCTTGTGGAGCAGAGAAGGAGCCCAGGCCCTCGCTGACTCCCCGACCCTGTGGGGAGGAGCAGCGGCTTGGGCGGGTGGATGGAGACCTGGGCACCGATCACCAGGGAAAGCCTCCACCTGCTTTTAAAACCATCGCTGCCTGAGGTGAGAGGCGGGGCTGGGAATGGCGCGGGTTGTGAACCCTCGGACTCGGTTTCCCGGCAGAGCCCGCGGCTCGGCGGGCCAGACATGGCGGCCTGGGCTCGGGCGGTGCGGGGGCTGCTGCTGGATGTCAGCGGGGTCCTGTACGACAGCGGCGGCGATGGCGGGGTGCCCATCGCCGGCTCGGTGGAGGCGGTGCGGAGGTGGGTGCCGAGGGCTCGGCGGAGAACGACCCGGGCCGGGCTGGACCTTTTCCCCCCCCACTCCGCCTCCCGCCGCCGCCGCGGGAGGAGGAGGCCGAGGCGGGGCCGGTGGCGTGAGGGACGCCCGGGGCAGGGAGAGAAGGGGGCACCCCACGATCAAACAATGAGGACTTGGGACCCCAAAACACAGTGTGGGGCTGGCCCTGGGCTGTGGAGCTGCACCCAGGGGCGAGCAGGGCTTGGGGGTTAACACAACCCCGGCTGCAGCCCTTTGCCTTGCAAACGTGAACGTTCTGTTTCACCTGGGTGATTTTAAGGCTTAGTTTAGTGTCCCCCCCCGGTGTTTTCAAGGCTTGTTTAAGGTGTGAGAGAGTCTTCTGAGTTAGTTCTGTCTCTGGGCTGGTGGGGAAAGGAGCCTGGAATAGCACAGACAGATCATGTCCTGCTTGGTTTTGTATTTTCCATTGTTGCCGCACATATATAGCAATATATAAGAGGTCTAACAAGTTCCCCTGATAATAATTCTTAAAATATTGTTGGTACTGGCATGGTGCTTCTGTAAATTGGTTCAGATTAGCAGGGACTTCTTGCAGAGGACTTGTGACCCAGCAGAAGTGGAGAATTTCAGCCCTGCAGTTAATGATTGTCCAGCTAGAAGTGACTCAGAAGTAGAGTTGTAGCAAGTTACTCAGCGGTGCCCACAGGTAGTGAGCTCCTTTGCTTCTAGCAGGGTAATGTATCCTAGTTAACCACTGCTAAACAGACAGTGATTTCGTTTATTTAACTTCATTAACTGTAATTGACTTGCCAGTGTGTCTGTATCGACCCTGCTTGACCAGAGGAGGAGGATGAGGCTGAGCAAGAGCAATGGCCACAGGGTCATTTTTGTTTAAAGGCAGGTATTGATTCCTGGGTCTGTCCTGCTGGAGAAGGACATGAGCTTCTGGAAGAGCCTGTGATGTTTCACTAACCCTCTGCTCTGTTTCACGTGGCGAGTGTTGCTGCATGTACCCCACTTGAAATGTGGGACATGTCAACATATTGAGCAGCATGAAGCATTGACAGCCAGCTTGGCCACCACCTCTGTGGCTTCTGTCCTCTGCAGCCACCCAGCATGGACACACTTGTGGCAAGTACTTTATTGAGTAAGGAAATACACAGGAAGAAATATTGAAATCACTAAAATTCATCATATGAGTTTAGTTATTTACGTGCCTAAATGTTGGTGGAACCACCATGGAAAAGGCAGAACTGGAGGAGATCCCAATGGGAATAAAAGAAGTCTGCTGCTTTGGGATTTTTTTTTTTAATATCTTTTTCATATTCCTTGAATTACATGTAGTGGGCACATAAAGTGTTACCAGATTAATCTTTTTTCATCTACAGGATCAGAGTTTCCAGCACTGTCTGAAAGCAGAATTTGAAGCATGTTTAAGGCTTATTGAGGCTCTTGGCAGAATTTTTGGTGCTCAGCCAGCTGGGGAGAGCTGTGGGTGTCAATGGGAGAGCTGTGCTTCCAGGGAGTTTGGTGAAATTAGGCAGAGGGAAAAAGCTGCTTTTTTAAAAACATGATATTGAAATCCCATAGCACATGCCAAGGGATTGTGTGTGATTCTGTTCCCATTCCTTCATGCCCCCTTTACACAATATTTCATTTTTGATTCTCACGCCTTTCCATAGCTATGCTACAGGCTCAGGATTTGAGCAAAACCTTAAGAAAAAAGGCTTGTAGCAAAATGAAAACATTTGTTTTGCCCAGTTTGCAGACTGCAAAGGGGCAGGCACTGCCAGGATTAAACTTTCCTGGCTTTCCTTCTTGCCTTGCTGAAGTCCTCCTGGTAATACTGTTACCCACTGAGACCAATGCCTCTAACAGCCAGTCTTCTCTTGCTCTCCATCTTCCAGGAGAATGTATCTTACCACCCTTCTCTCATTTCTTGCTGACTGACACTTTCTACTGGGACTGTCACACATGCTGAGTTTGTGCAGTGTGTAGTATAGGACAGGCTGGGGCCTCCAGGAATGGCCAAAACAAATATAAATAACAACTACATAGTTACTGTCAGAGATCAGATCATGCCTTTAAAAACTAGGACATAGTATCTGCATCATGGTTCACCAGATGCTTTGGATGTGTTGGTTTATTTTCTCTAGGTTTTAAAACTTTATTTTCCATCGTGTTGCAGGCTGCTACTTATAGAATCCCAGCATGGTGAGGGTTGAAAGGGACCTCTGGAGATCATCTCATCCAACCCCCCTGCTCCAGCAGCTCACCCAGAGCAGGGTGCCCAGAATTGTGTCCAGGAGAGTTTGGAATCTCTTTGGAGAAGGAGACTCCACAACCTCTCTGGGCAGCCTGGGCCAGGCTCTGCCACTCCCACAGGAAAGAGGTTTTTCCTCATTTTTTGATAACTTTTCATCACTGCATTTGCTGAAATGCAACATAAACTGCAAGTTAACTTACAGCAACGTCAGAAATATCCTACTGAAACAACAGGAAAACTCTGGCCTTGGGCTAAATGTAAGATATTAAGAACTTTCTCTTGAAATAGTGGAAATGTCTAAGCCCTTGTTTCTTGTTAGGGGTTTCTGTGACTCAGCATCTAATCCGACCCATCTGCAGGGTGGGTTTGGAGATGAGATCCAGCAACAGGCTCCTGAGGAAAGGTTGATCTTGTTTGGGCAGGATCTGGTGAGCATCAGCAGAGGATTGCTTGGTGCTGCTTTGTGCTGTTCTGCACCAGGCTCCTTTCCTAGGGAGCGTGCTGGGAACATGATGGGTTTTTATCATATGTGGGCTGAGTTTCATACCAGGAAGCAGTGGAGAAGCAGTAGTTGTAGCTGTGGAAATTGGGAACAGCAGAAACTCTGGAAAAAGTGCCAGGAAGGGGAGGAAAAAAAAGCCCCAAAACATTTTGTTCAGGTCGTTCAATGTAGGTGGTTAAGAATAATCATTTTCCTTGGGTAAAGTCAAGTAGCCTTATTTATCTGCCTATTAGGTTGGTAATTGTTCTAGCTCACACCATTTAAAATCTTTATTGACTCATTATCCTATTGCCAGTTGGTCATTAATACTTGTGTCTGCGTCATGGTACAGCTCGGTGGTTTCAAGCAGATGAATTCAAGCTAAAAGCAGCTCTTCCTTTAATTAATTCATTTCTGTATCAATTAAAAAGTCATCATTGCAGAGAGCTAGGAACTTTAACTCAAATTGATGTGATCTGTTGCTGAAAGAGATGTCTGAAATCTTCTTTTGGACATATATATGTCCAAAAGGAGCCTTAAATACCATTTTGATAATTCATGCTCCAGATAGGGACTCCTGTAATGTGACAGCTGACCTGGTCTCTTTAGATGGTCTTGCCACATCATCTCCCTCACTGTTACAGCAATTAACTTCGTGTAACAACATATAGTACACACCACACAAAATCATAAGTAAACATTTTCATTTGCAGTTGGTTTCGTGTGACTGAAGCCTTTTCAATTCCTTCAAACTAGATTTGCTGCCTTATTTTCTTGTTTTCAGCCAGATTCTGCTATGCAGTTGTTTGAGTTAGTATTTGAGAGAGTAGCAAAGTAATTTCTGGCAGCAGAATTTGGCCTGTTCTGTATTTATGATGGCTGCAGGGGGGTGGTTCTCTCTGTTTGTTTGTTTTTAGTCAGATGGAGCAGAAACATGACCAGAGAAGCTGGTGGACACTGAAATATCCTGGCCAAGATGACATTCAGTGATACACTTCCCAGAGCTATAGAGACCCCCCTGAGGAAAGCATCAGGAGTCACTCTCCAAGTTGGTGTAACTTGTGATGAAACACCAAGTGTTACAGCTGGGAACACTTTATTTATTGCTAAGGTACCTGTACCTCTGATCAGTTTTACCTCTGAAATATCTTAGGATTCAGTAAGCACTGAGAGGGAACTGGTGAATCAAGGGCCAAGAGGATCATAGAAAAGTTTGGGTAGGAAGGGACCTTAAAGATCATCTAGTTCCAACTCCTCTGCCATGGCAGGGACACCTCTCACTAGACCAGGTTGCTCCAGGCCTCATCCAACCTGGCCTTGAACACCTCCAGGGATGGAGCATCTACAACCTCACTGGGCAACCTGTGCCAGTGTCTCACCACCCTCAGAGTGAAGAACTTCTTCCTGATACAGAATCTAAATCTCCCCTCTTCCAGTTTAAAGCCATTATGCCTTGTCCCATCACTACCAGCCCTCCTAAAAAGTCCCTCCCCATTATTCTTCTAGGCCCCCTTCAGATATTGGAAGGCTGCAGTGAGGTCTCCCTGGAGCCTTCTCTTTTCCAGGCTGAACAACCTCAACTCTCCCAGCCTGTCCTCCTAAGAGAGGTGTTCCAGCTCTGTGATCATCTTGATGGCCTTCTCTGGACCTGCTCCACCAGGTCCATACCCTCCTTGTATTGGGACTTCCAGAGCTGGATGCAATGAAGGATGAACTGCAGTATTTGTGCAGAGCAAACCTCCTTCTATGCTCCAGTAATGATAAGGTGAATCTGGATCCCTCCTGCTATTTGGCTGGACTGTGACAGACAGGTCCCTGTGTGCCTAAGGACACCAGCACCCCTGGTTTCACCCAGAACCCAAGAATGTCATGAAATCCACCAGTTACTGTTAAGTTTTTAGGTGGGATATTGGAGTGGTGGGTGGCTAGAAAATCCCAAAGCAGCTTGGTAAAATAATTTGGCCCTTTAAAACTTTTAACCCACGTTTCTTTGGTTGTTTAGTTTACAGTGGCAGGCGTTTGTTGTCTAAATAAAACCCCTTACAACTGAATTGAATAAAACACACAAGCCCAGAAAGCCCATCAGTGACTTAAAGGTTTTTCTGGAGCCAGCCCTAACAGTGCCTGTGTATGGTGCTGTTATTGCCTTAATTGATTTACAGAGCATTGACACGAGGTGAGCTCTTGGCTTTTTATCTCTCAAATAGCAGGGAGCTGGTCTCTTACAAGACAGAAGGTGGTTAAACAGCCATGAAAGATGCTGGGATTTGCATTTACAGCTGTGTCCATTAGCATATCCATATGAAAAGCACACAGGGGTTGGACATTTACAACATCCTGTTGTTTGGCCAGTATAGTGCATCTGTTAGGGCAGCTTTCTGCAGGGTCCTTGAAAAGAGCAACGGAAATCTGGGGAGCAGGGAGGCTGGGGAGCAGCTGGACAGTCGTGTTAAAATGGAATACCTGGAGAGCCTAACAAGGCAAAGATTGTGAGGAGAACAAGCAGAATTGGAAGTGTAAAGTAATTCAGCGTGCAGGGGTTCGGGTGGGACAGTTGGGAGGTTACAAAGAGGCATCTGAAAGTGTGACAAGGAGCAGGGAATCTTTGTTGTCACAGAAGGTAACCAGAGTGGGGCTTAGTGTCTGTGCAGGTGCTCCAAGTTCCAAGGCTTGATGTGCCTTCAGGACACGTGATAGCAGAGGAAATTGTTCCTCCTAGAAAGGCATCTAATAAACTATATAAACTCTTGTGTAAGTATCATTTATCTTTGTACTTAACTCCCTTTGCACTTTTTATACGTAGGTAGGAGCCACCTGCCCCCCCTGAAGCAGCAGAGACCCAAAGAGATGAAGCAGTTCTGTGTTGTCCTGTAGCTGTTCAGTGGTAGAGCCAGAAGAGCTCCAGGAATTGCTCCTCAGTGGGTGCAGAGCTGTCACAGCTCCACTCTAGCCTGTGACATCAGCTGTGGCCTCAGTTTCCTGAGCACAAGGGACATCCCTAACCCATATTTGCTTTACTCATCAGCAGTGTTAATTAATTTTTAAAAAAGATCTGTGTCCCTGAAGTTATGGGCACTCCAAGTGTTGTCCACACAGATTGCATGAGTAAATTTGGGAATTAAACATCATTAACCTTTAGGGTCTCGAGGTACTTACTGTCCCATCAGCACAATTATGTGCAGTGCAAATATTTACCAGTAAAGAGTAATAGAAGATCCTGCAGTGGTACCTGCTTCTTGTTCATCCACTACCTTTTATAATTACAGATTAATCCCTGGAGCAGATGAGCAACATTCTGCCTCCCCCTCTGCTTTACAATTTGAGGCTTGTCTCAGTTGATCACTGTGGTAGTAACTTGTTTTCCCACATCTCGTGTTGGGTGAACTCAGAATGGAGCCTGATTCTTTGCCTGTCCTCAGCAGTGGCACCATTCAGATTCCACACTCTCTTTGCAAGGGAGGTGCTGGAATTAGTTAATTGCCTCCAGATTAAAATCACTCTAAGTTTGGTGGAGTTCAGCTTGGTCTTGAGCTGTTGGGATGAAGCAGGATGACAGTTTCTAAAGTAGGTGAGCAGAGCAGATAAGAGTGAATTCTTTCTCTGTTAAAAAATGCTAAATGAAACCTTTTGGCAATTAACTTTCTGAGAAATTAACTATTTACAAACAGGTGCTGTTTGTGTACAAAGGAAGAATTCCACTGGCAAAGGTAGCTTGATTTTGACTGAAATTTAAATGGAGTAATTAGTAGCTTCAGAGCCACAAAACCCCAACTGCTTTTATCACAGAATGGAAGCTACTGGAGTATGATTCATTATATTATCCATAAAAATGTTTTATACAAGTAAGTATATTCCAGACATATTCATGCCAACTGAATCCCCAAATTTAAGATCTTTTTCTTGACAGCTTCAAAGTGGAGTGTTACCAAGTGTTTAAAGTCTACCAGAGTTTACCTTTGTTAGAAAATACACCCCTATGTTGGAATTTTGCTGGGTATTGTGTCCTTGTAATGATCAGCCAGCCCCTACAAGACAAGATGAGTTAAAAGCCTGGGATTACTAGATTTAAGATTTTAAATTTATTTGGTAATCCATAGCAATTAAATACATCTTATTACTGAACGTAATGGACCCAAAAGATTTTTCTTATATTCTACTTCATGCTTCCTTTCTGCAGATTTCAAAGCATGTATTATTAGTATTAAATAACTCAATTCCAGACTTCACTCTTGTGGTGTATTGTTGTCTACAAACACATAGACAAATCAGTTGTCTGCTGTTCTGCTGAGACAGGTGGGACATGATTTATGGCATCGGGTGATTTGTTCTGGTATCCAGCTCTATTTGGTGGTCAGAGAGAGAATGTGGAGAGAGAAATGGTGATTTGCAGAGAATTCAGCACAAGGTGGAGTCTCTGGGTTTTTTTTATGTACTTTCAGTATTTATTTCTAACTCTGAGTGATTGAAATACCTGAATAAAGACATTGGTAGGCTTTTAAAGTTTGCTTTGAACTACCATTTAGTGGTTTTTCAGGTTTTACTGCCAAGCAGTGTTGCAAAGTGGCATTTCCAGTCTTTATTATAACAGTATCCTTTCTTATTCCACCCTTAAATAACATTGGCCTCTTTTCTTGTGTGCCTATTAATCTGCCTTCACTCCTGCTCAAAGGTAATGCCCTCCTATTTTTTTTTTTTTTAATCCCTTTTGCAATCCCTCCTTTGGATTCCCTCCAAATTATCCTCTTCTATATATAGAGTGAGGTGAGCCATATGGGTCTGGAGAGGAAATTGTGCTCCTGAGATAGCAGATGGAGAGATGAGCTTCAGACACAAGAATGCAAGGGGGAGTGGGGCCAAAAAGTGCTGCACTTAAGGATTTCTCAGGCCAGCCCTGCTATATGGAGCAGAAAGATGGACCACCAGAGAACAGGAGCTTTAATGAGCTTGGTTGTACTCAGGAGCAATGACAGGACATCAGTGAGTGGAAACATCAGGAGATGAGGGGACAAAAGCAGCAGCAGAGATGCAACAGCAAGAGTTAAGTGGTTTGGACATACTGTGAGGATGGAAGAAGTCAAAGGAATGGAAAGGTTTGGACACTGGGACAGAGAAGGAGCAACCAGAAGGCCAGCCAAGGTCACTGTCTACCAGGAGAGTGTGTGGGGTGTCTTCCACAGTCCTCTGAGCTCATCACACCCACCCAGCAAAACTCTGGGAGCTTCAGTTTCTGTAGAACTGGGAGAGGCTCGTGCTGTAAGAACTGGACAGATGAACTCATGGTGGACGAGGGCTTTTATGGCTGGCCTCCTTCAGACTTGTGAAATAATGGTTTTACTTATTTCAGCAGCTGAAATTAAAGGTGAAAAGTGCTTGCTGCTGGGATAGCATGAGTGCAGATTTGTGTGTGTCCTGCTCCAGGGGGGGTTTTCCTGGGAAAAACCTGCAAGATCAGGCAGGGGTGTGCATTAATTTGTAAATATAGCAGATATGTAACCTGTTCATAGCAGGGGAGGTTTAGGTTGGGCATCAGGAAAAATTTTTTCTCTGGAAGGGTTGTCAAGCCTTGGACCAGGCTGCCCAGGACAGTGGTGGAGTCCCCATCCCTGGATGTGTTTAAAAGCTGTGGAGATGTGGTGCTGAGGGACATGGGTTAGCAGCAGACTTGATAGAGCAGGGTTGTGGTTGGACTGGATGACCTTAAAGATCTTTTCTAACCTAAATGATTCTATGATTCTGTGATTTTGAGTGTGAATTTTAGATGCTGGCTAAAACCATATCATGTGCTGTTCTCCATCAGCCAGGCAGGCTAAAGATGTGATAGAAATTTCTACTCTTTTCAAACTCTTTCTTCTGTTTGGACCTTTAAAGTAGGAAAATCCTTCCTACTTTTGACCATTATCACAGAATCATAGGAGGATTGAAAGGGACCTCTGGATATCATCTAGTCCAACCTCACTGCCAAAGCAGGTTCACCTAGAGCAGGTTACACAGCAACACATCCAGGTGGGTTTTGAAAGTCTCCAGAGAAGGAATCTCCAAAACCTCTGTAGACATTCTGTTTCAGTGCTCAATTTCTTCTTGGCTGGGTTTCCTCTCCTCTTGCCAGGAGATGTTTTTGCTGTAACACCAGCCCCCTGGCCCTTGCAGAGGGCAATAAGCAAACATTAGCCCTGCCCAGACTTCCACACAAGTCCTGGTTTTACTTTATTGTTTGGTCACAGGTAGATGACTCTTGATACTGTTATTTCCCCATGTTCCAGAGATGACACTGGAGTGCTGACAGGTTGACACTGAAGCACACTGGTATTTGTCCAGTAGCAAAAGAGTCAAGTGGCCTAAATGCTTAACACACTCTCTTTTCTTTTAAATTAAACCCAAAACCACTCCAAGAAGCCAAAAGTGGGATGAAAAGCCAGTTGTGGAATTCTCATAACCAGTTTTCTCTCAAACTCCTTTGAAGTTGACATTGGACAGAAGCCAAGTTCAAGCTTGTTGCCTTTTCTGGGGTTTCACTTTCTGTCCCCTTGCCCATCTGTGAGCAGGACTCTTCTCCTGCTGCCATCTTGGGGAAAACCTTCACTGCAAAAGAGATTGGAAATCTGAAGTGTTGCCTTATACAGTGTCCTTAGTTGCTTCTGCCATGTGCAGAACAACCTGGATTTAAGGAGTGGTGGCTTCCAGCCCAGCTTCCAGGGCCATTTCTTTCCCTACTGGTGTCACAACCTTTACATCATCTGAAGGAAGAGCTTTTGTGTTTTATATGCCCAGAGGCTGCCCATAAAGGTTGGCAAGGGCAGTTGGTTGAGTCTGCACAAGGTCAGGCAGGATGTCTAATAATTGTCCTACCACTTTACCTGTTATGGAGCAATAATGAGAGTTTTTTTCATTATTTTCGGGTGAGTGAGCCTGGCAGATGCTGACAGCCAGCAGATGTGTAAAGTTCGAGGTGATTTGTAAGGGACCGGCTCATCTGACGCACGGTAATTGCATGGTGGGACATTGTCACTCAGCCTTGTGTCCTGCTCCAGCAGAACGAGGTAAAGGTCAGTTCAAAGAGCTCTGGTGTAGCATGAGGGGCTGGAATTCAAACCCTCATTTCCACCTCTCCCCTCTACCTGGGCTCACGGCATGCCCAGAGCTGGCTGGACACCCCAGTTCTAGATCTCGGGGTTGTTTGGGTGACTGGTTTTAATGTGGAGTGGGCTTAAATCCCTCCTGGTTAGGCTTAGGAGAAGTCTGGCCCACCTGTTGGTGTGTTAGTTTGGTGCTCACCTGCCCCGTTCCTGCTTGTGGGCACTAGGAGCAGCAGTTGTGTTGGAAACAGCAGATTTGTCTGACCATGACCCTGCACTTCTCTAATACAGATGCTGATAAATCTGTAAGACCCTGGAGATCTTGATAAAATGTGTGTTGTGTATTTAATCTCATTCTGTACTTGCTGTCTGTGTCTAATCCCTGGCTCTTTATCTTATAAGCCATCACATTACAAATTTTGTTCTTTATTCTTCTCCTAACATCTCCACCACACTTGCCAGCCCTAGAAACTGCAGTAACTTGCTCTGCACATGCTTCTTAACATGAACATTGGTGGCTGGCTCAGCTCAGTAGCTCAAGGTTCCCCATTAAGCTGCCCAGTTTAGCAGCAGTGCCTCCAGTACAGGATGGACTCACTGTGCAGAGCATCATGTCTCCATGATGACCTCTAGGGCATCTCATAGTTCCTCCCAGTGCCAAACCTGACCATGAAAACTGCAGGAGAGTTCTGCCATGAACACGAGCAGAGGCAGGATTTCCCCTGTGTTATTAAAAGCTCTACCTAATTATTTAAGCTCTAAATTAATAGTTGTGTGCTGGCCTGCAGGCTCTGCTCACAGTCCTCATGCTGGCGTCAAGGGATGGATTTGTCCTGGTGTTAGTCTCATACCAGTGAGTGTGGCTGTGCCATAGGAGGATTTGGCAGAGGGTCTTCTTAGAGATGCTGACTTTGAAAGAAAAGGTGGATTTTTTCATTAAAAAGGTAGTTTTGTAGAGATATTCTCTGGAGTTCTTGATGTTTTTTTATTTAATGTTCCAGGATATTTTTGAGAGTTCATGTTTCAACAGAGGACTCCCATTTTCTGACCAGCTTGGCCCAACTCTTTGTAGACCTCACCTGATCCTAAGCGTTTACTGAGCTCCTTTGTTGAGGTGGAAACTGCTGGTGGTCACAAAGACATGAAGCAGTCCAGGATGTGTCCAGACTGCTTCTGCTTTGGTCAAGGTTGAGTGAGGTGATTCCCTCCTCCACTCTGCCCTCATGAGAGCCCCCCTGGAGTACTGCATCCAT
>VYZX01006758.1:0-18761 GCA_013401335.1 Brachypteracias leptosomus
CTGAGCCTTAAACGGAGACATCCAGAAATTAGGCAGGTCCACTTGGTAAACTCTGTAGTTTTCATTCTTTATATTTTTCCTTCAAAAGAATGGAATCACTGCTTTGCCTCTTTGTATTTAGGAACACATTTGGGACAAAAAGCTACTGCTTGTTTTGAGGAGCACACATGGAAAATAAAATACTATTATTCACTGTATTCTTTGCCTTAATTATACCTTAGCCTAAAACTAAATGGAAAGCTTTGCTGCTCTGGAAAGCACCCTAATTGTTAGGGTCTAGAGCAAGTTGCTTCTGCTGCAACTGTATCTCTGTCCAGAAATAAATCACAGGATTCATAATAGAAGAGTGTGAGATAGAAAAATCTGGGAATAAATGAAAGGCTGATGTTACACCATGGAGAGGGGAGGAGGTCTTCAGTTTTTGTTCCTCTTTCTAGGAGTATACATGCATTTTTCATTGAATTGATATTGGTTGGGGGTGGTGGAAAGAAAAGATAACCTCTCTCCTTACTCTAGACTTACTGTCTAACCTGTACTCACATTGCCAGGAAGGTCATAGGGAGGAATGTAACTTAACCCTTGAAGCCTGCAGTTGATACCTCCATTTTCTTTGACATAAGGTCTAGTTATCAGGATACTTTTCTAGCAGATCTGTTTCAAAAAGAAAAAAAGCAAGCAAACATATGTGCTTTAAGTGGTCAGCCTTGTCGTTGTTTGCTAATTCTGCTCAAAACACATGCATTTTTGGATCTTCAAGGGAACAAGGCAGAACATGAAACAAATTGAATCAGTTCTGATCTGAAATGAAACCTAGATGTTTGTGCTGAGACAGCTCTTGGAGTGCAAGGGAAGAGTGCTGCCTGCAGAATCTTCTGTTCTGCATGGAGCCAGGAAGCACAATGGGTTTAGGAATTGAACCCTTCAGGATTAAACTGTAGATAAATCTTGATTTATAGTCTGGCAAATATTTTTCTGTGATGTCTTTATAGGATCCAGCCTACATATATAGAATCAACCTGCCTCACTAAGTCATCCCAGGTACTTTTCTGATTTCACTGAGTAGGATAAATCCTAAGTAGAACTGAAATGTGGTATCTTTTAAATACAAATCCTTAACACAGAGACTTTATGTTGGATATTTGTCTGAGCAATCTTGCTAACCACAAATACAACAGAAAATGTTTGCTTATTTGCAACTGTTAGCACTAGTCCCTACAAATCTTCATACTTGAGTCTCCTCATAACTTCAAAAATGAAAGTTGCCTTCTTACTTTTTCCTGTGATTAATTTAAACATAGATAAATCAAGCATGGTCTACTTTGAATATTGGTACAGACATTATGTAAAACAGCTGATTAAGTATCTGTGCAGATTACCTTAATATAAAAGTTGACTTAGGTGTTTTTCATGTTTACATTGTTGCTTTTCTTTTGTACTTCTTTTTTCAGGTGCAACAATAAGTGTTAATAAACAGAAGATGGGCTGGCAAAAAGGTCTATTATAAATCAGATTCATCGTGCAAGAGTCATATACTTCTCTATATGTGAAGTAATAGTTTATTGCTTCTATCATGGTCTCTATTAGATTTTTTGTTTTCTTGTGCATTCAGTATTTCCCAATAAACATAAATAGGAAGGAAAACAATTGGGGGAGGTTAACACTAACAATATCAATAATTATTCTCTCTTGCATTAGCAGATAATGAAATTCCTTACATACATTTTTAACATGAGATAAATGAGATAATAACAAAATAATTCTATCAGACTGTTACACTATTTATCCAATTACAAAATATAAGTTTGATTTGATTGGGCTACTGAGAGCACAAAAACATGTTTTGTCTGGTTTTAAAATTAGAGATTCTGCTTATCATATTTCAGGGTGAAATATTCTTTATATATTCTGAAATTAAGAATTATAATGGGAATGCATTGTTCTACTACATACTTTGACATACTTTCTGTGTGGTGTTGTAACACATGCTGCACACATACATGAAACATCCACCTTTGACTCTAGAGAATACTGAAGCCCCATGCTGCTCACCAAAAATAGTATCTGAGTTCCTGAAAAAAACTATATGGGGTTCCAATGTTTGAAATACATGAGAGTTATACAACAGAATATGTATGTGTCAATGCTTTGTGAAGGTGCAGCTCATAGTGCACCCTGAATCTTGATCTCCTATAGTTCATGACATAGTAAACCATGCTTCAGGTGCCTAGGCATATTCCGTTTCCTTCAAAAGTTAGACCTGGCCAGGTATATAACCACAGAAGAGCAATGTGGAACCTCAAACAAAATATATATCCCATGCACCAATGATTCAATTCATTGGTCTGGTGAAAATGCAATAGTACTACCAAGGCCTTTCAAGTTTCAAAAACCAGACAGTCTCTTCTCATGCTCCAGAAGCCTCCCTCAAGATGACAATCTACTAGGTCAATCTATGCTCAGAAGCATGCACAACAAATAACAACAGACCCAAGTTGCTCAAAGCACAAAGCACAGTATTCTTTCCTGTTTTCATTCAGAAAGGTTTTCATTCCTTTAGGGGCCACATTGTTCTCTACCTTATTCTTAATAAATTACAAGTTCATTTCCTGCAGGGTATGATACCTGGGTTCAATTCCTTTCTGACTGACTCTATAACCTGCTAATTAACATGTCAGTTCCAAGCAGCTAAAGAGTGGCAACAATGAATTTCTGCATTTTACATTGTAAGTTCATTGTATAAAAGCAATCATCTTTCTACACAGAGAGTATGGTCTGTGAAACCCATTCTTTTCATTGTAGGCATAGGGACTGTAAGTGGCTAACAGATCCCTGTAGAATCCACTTCAGTCAAGCATGTCTCAGATATACTCTACTTTCTTTTCACACTTTTGTTGTTGAATACCATAGGAAGAGGTAGTTCCTGCTCCTGAGCATTCTAAGTTTAAAACACAAAGTATTTACTATGGAAAAAAAAAAGTTTAAATTGCTTTCTATTTTGTCAAGTTAACCTCCTGTTCTTGGCTTGCAAAAAGCTGACCGTGAAATAAGAACCTACACAACAACATTTCTTGGCTTTCTATTCTTAAGACCATGGTAACTTTACAAGAACTTCTCTTTTTTTTCCTTTCTATTTAAGAACACTAAAAGCGAAACAGTGTGCCACTGTGCTAAGCGTGGTAGAAATTCAGGTTAAAAATATGTCTTCTGTCCCAGTTTGTAATTCCAGTGTAAGAGAAGAGGAGATATGTGCTGCCAGGTGGAATCAATGAGACACAAACATCTTCTTACACCATTGGTTGAATCAATGAGCATCATAGCTGTGGAAGTAGCTCTGTTAGTGAGCTAGATTAGAAGTATTTACATGATTAATTTCTGGACAAATACCAATCTGGACTAGTTTCCACAGAGCTGGGGGGCTGAGCATACACAATTGTAACACCTTTATATACTTCATAAGACCACACCAATCTGAGAGAAATTGATCTAAGAAAGAAAAAGAAAAGAATCTAAAGCCTCCAAAGCCCCTACAGAGATTCTGTATCTCAATCAAGCAAATATTTTCTTTTTGTCATCAGCAATTAGTATACAACAAATCCAAGAGAGGACAGGATCAATAAGTAATTGGTAAAGTAATAATCAAATGCAAAGTGTTAAAACCTTCTTCACATTTTACATATTTCATTATTGTCAGTTGCAGAATCCACTGGGTTTAAGGATATGTTTCCTGCATTCCGAATACTTTAGCCAGTTTTGTAATAGTGGACTTGACAGATTCACTGAGGAGAGAGTTGAATATATTGTTCCATGATCCTATGGTGAAGACACACACAGTAAAAATTACAAGAACTTTTAACGTTGGCTTTTAAAAAGTCAGGTTTGATTTACCATTTAGCAATCAATACACAACTAGAAATTAGAAAAAAAATATACACACACAGAGACTGAAAAGGCTCACAGAAACAGGATTCATTAGGAGAAAGAACAGAAAATGTTTCACTTCAAAGGAGAATGAAGAGAAACTTACAGAGATTTTGCTCAAGAAAACAGGTGAGAACGAATCATCTATTTATGCCCAAGACAAGGTAATCATTAAAGCTTCCAAGTGTACACTAATTTACACAGGTGATCATCCATATCTACAGAACACACACACAAAAAAGGTGCCATATCAGATTTTGACATGTATTCAGTTACTTTATATGAAAAATATTGAATAGGAACAACAGTTTCCAGGAAATGTTCTTTCCTTTATTTCCAAAACAGAATGTGAACTTGAGCAAGTCCTTCACCTTGAATGACATTATTTTCTTATTTCTAACATAATATTCTTCACAAGATTATTCTGTATGATAATTTAGATAATGTTTCTACAGCTTTCTGGTATTCTTTAATGAAAAATGAGGCACTAAAAAGCCAGATATCAGTGAATCCAATGCAAGAAATCACCTCTGACATGAAAGAATTTACTGGAAGTACATTTTATTTTAAACATTCACTCAAGCATTTTTCTGAGTTGGTTTTGTAGCATCACATTTATTTTATTATTCTGTATTTTAATATACTGCTATTTGGAAGCTGTGGGAGATATAGAATATGTAGGCAACCACATTAGCATATTTTTCTCAATTTCTTTTCCTGGAAGACATTGGAAAGGTCTTCTGGCAAGTAGATAGCCTATGAATTTATTGTACATGAAATAAATAGACTTTAGCAAAGACTTTTATGGCTAAGGTTTTCCTTTCTTTATTCATCATAAAAATAATTCACAATTTCAGTTCATATCTTTAATATCAAGACTTAAAAAACCCCAAAATAATCCAAACCACCCCACATTCTTCCTGTGCAAAATATCAGTTGCACTGCCATGCATTTCATGATCACTACACTACAGCATCACAATCTGCCTGGATAAATTAGAATAAAAAGCTAATAAGAACAGAAGAATTTTATTTTTTTTTTAACATAAGTTTTCTCATCTCCTATAGGACAGAGACATGGATTAGATTTTGTTATATCAAAAGCTCTACAGTTCTTTGAAAAATTGTACTATACTTGAGACTAAGAAAAATGAGTACTTTAAAGCTAGTAAAAATAACAGAAAAATGACACATCGCATAGTCCATAATCTCTGCTTTTCACCAAGATTCTAACAGTGAACTAACTGCTTGTGTAGATTAGCATGAAATCTGGTTTGCAGTAAACTGACAGAAGTAAAGGGAACATGAAATATATTTGTAGTGTGGTATATATTTACCCACAATAAAACAAAAACAACTCAGAAAATCTGCTTAGATCTTGCTCAAGTAATACAAGTTGTGATGATTCTTGTTCATTTGAAACGGTTTCATTTTCTGTGGAATATGTTAAAATCTATTGTAAGGACAATCTGGAGTGTTCAGGTGGCCTATCTAGTTCTAGGCTGGCTAGTTCAGACTTTACAGAAATTTTTATAGAGACATGACATATACCGATGGGACTCTCTTCACGCATTTCACTTTTTCTCACTTAAGCCTATGATTGCCATGTATGAAGCAAAGTAAAAAATTTTCAGAATTGAGTCTATTTAATGCAAAGGATGACACATTTTAGTAGTTTTCCCCACCAAATTATTTATGGGTCATGCAAGTCAGTAGAAAATCTCGTACATAAATTCATGAACACAGAATTGATAATCAACACCACTAAAGTCTAGATATTTGACATGGGAATCTAACTGTTCCTTTGCCAGTAAATGGAAATGGGTTGAAACCAGATGATCTTTAAGGTCCCTACCAACCCAAACTACTCTATGATTCTATAAATGTCTTTGGATTACATTTCTAGAAGTTAGATTGTCAGGGCAAGCGAATTAATTAGGATGATAAACATAAATTATTCCTTTTAAAATACACTGACTTGAATAAACCCATCATTTCTCTTTAAGAATAAATGATTTAGGTTAAAGAGATTGGTATTAATTATTTTGTGTTTATTTATGTTAATATTGATGATCCTGGAGCAATAAATATCCAAAGCTAACCAAAAGAGGAATCACTTTCCAAACCCAGTCACTTTAGTTTTGCTTTGTATGGAGTCTTTCTAAATATTTCTGAAGACTTACCTACCTGACCCACAGCCATACGCTGGAAGTCAGCTTCAGCATTAAACTGTATGAAAAATGGAAAATCGTCTAAGGAACAGCTGGACACATCTAGCACTTAAAATTACAAAAGTACAGGCTTTACAGATTCTCCTGTTCATCAACCTAGAGCTCTCTCCGTTTGGTATTATTTATCAAAAGAGCATTTCTTTTAAATAACAGATGAGTGTCATTTGCTGACTGCCAAGTACAGAAAACAGTTATGGTGCTGAGTAACACCAAAGCTCAATCTCCTTTCTCTTTCTCCATTTCCACCACTACTAAGAAAAAAGAATGCCATTAAAACATCAAGAGCACTTATAAAGCTTGAGAAAATTAATAGTCTGCAAATTAGCTTTAGAGAGCAATTTAAATACCTGTGTCTGTTAAATTCTACTTAATACAAAAAAATCTCAGCCTACTTGCAGCTCATGGAAGCTTCATTTAAGAAAAAGCAGAAGGGTAAACATTGAATTTGTCATGATACTTTTATCATTATAAGCATCCAGTTAGACAGGAGTGGCCAAAAGATGAAAATTGGAGAAATTTTTCTATCAAAACTGGATTGAAATCACTCTTTTCCAAGCTTACTGCAAAACGGAAACCAAATCCCATGCTTGACAACACTGAAACAGAATACTTCTAAAATTAAGTAAGTTCCCATATATTTTCAGCTAGAAAATCAAACCCATTTCTTCCTTTCACAGCAGTTATCCCCTGCCAGAAGACTGAGAAAAGTGAACATCTTCATCAGTGATTTCTGTGTGCCTGCAATTGTTGTATGCCTGCAGCTTTAGCCTAGTTTCCCTGTGAACTACACCTGGTAAGGGAGGGCCAGCTTAGATTTCTGGTGCCAGGACAGAATGCCCTGCACCACAGCTTCAGGCTCTATGTGACAGGGAACAAAGCCTGGATCCAAGACAAGACATCGAGAGTACTAAATCTAGCAGCCAGGTGTGTAACTGTGCAGCTTATTGCCCCAGAGCTGTAGGTTACTGAACCATGAAGCACCATGATCCCTAACATGCATCATTATTACAGGTAGAGAAATTGTGAAAGGAATTGACTTCAGCAAACTTTTTGATACTGTCTCCCATGATATCCTCGCAGCCAAGCTTGAGAAGTCTAACTTGGATGGTTGTGTGGTGAGGCGGATTGGAAACTGGCTGAAGGACAGAGCACAGAGAATTGTGGTCAGTGGAGTAGAGTCTAGTTGGAGGCCTGTGGGTAGTGATGTCCCCCAAGGGTCCATCCTGGGTCCAGTGTTGTTCAATATATTCATCAATGACCTGGATGAAGGGATAGAGTGTACCCTCATCAAGTTTGCTGATGATACAAAACTGGGCCGGGGCAACCAGCATTATCAGTATAGGCTGGGGGAGGATATTCTGGAGAGCAGTCCTGTGGAAAGAGACTTGGGGGTGCTGGTGGATGAAAAGCTGGAAATGAGCCACCAATGTGCAACCACAGCCCAGAAGGCCAATCACATCCTGGGCTGCATCAAAAGAACTGTGGCCAGCAGATCAAGAGAGGTGATTCTGCCCCTCTACTCTGCCCTGCTGAGACCTCACCTGGAGTACTGCGTCCAGTTCTGGAACCCCCAGCACAAGAAGGATGTGGACATATTGGAGCATGTCCAGAGGAGGGCCATCAAAATGATTAGGGGAATGGAGCATCTCTCGTATGAAGACAGGCTGAGANGTGAGGCCCCACATCGAGTACTGTGTCCAGTTCTGGGCACCCCAGTTCAAGAAAGACAGGGAGCTACTGGATAGAGTCCAGCACAGAGCCACTAAGATGATTAAGGTAGTGGAGCACTTCCCTTATGAGGAAAGGCTGAGAGAGCTGGGTCTCTTTAGCCTGGAGAAAAGGAGACTGAGGGGTGATCTCATTAATATCTATAAATATGTAAAGGACACGTGTCAGGACGATGGAGCCAGGCTCTTCTCAGTGACATCCAGTGATAGGACAATGTGTACAAGCTGGAACATAGGAGGTTTCAGGTAAATATAAGGAAAATCTTTTTCATGGTGTGGGTGACAGAGCACTGGAACAGGCTTCCCAGAGAGATTGTGGTTTCCCTCTCTGGAGACATTCAAAACCTACCTGAATGCATTCCTGTGTGACCTGATCTAGGTGATCCTGCTCTAGCAGGGGGGTTGGACTAGATGATCTTTCGAGATCCCTTCCAACCCCTAACATTCTTTGACTCTGTGAATGAAGCAAGTTACTCCAGGGCCACAGAAAAGTTCATGATCAAACCAAAATTGCAGTCATCTCCCTTAAGTCTGTGGTAGTGACTAGATCATGAACACCACCATATCAGATTGTCAGTGCAAGCTACTCAACACCTAGTGCTTAACAGGTTTACACTCTTCTAAATAGTACTGTCAAGCCCAGCAGAGTGAAACTCTCTACTCCAAATCTGGCTGTCTAATATCTGTTCTGTCCTTAACTGTTCTGTTCAAGATCTATCTTCAGTTCAACACTGTAGAAGGAAAGTGATAATGCCCATTCATTCTTGAAGTGCACACAATACTGCCAAAATAATAAAGAGAGCATATTCAGGTTGCATATTCATCTTTGAAATCTATGGAAAACGACTAAACCCTTTCTAAGCAGTCATTGATACCACATGGCATTGTGGCAAACAACTCATCAGTCCGGCCATTTCTTTTTCAATGACTCAGTATTTTCTGAGCCATTTGAACCATCTGTTTACAGAGTCAGCCAAGGGCAAGACAGTAGACACCTGAGACATCAATTCTGAACTGATATTTCAGGGGAAAATATTGTAACAAGTGAAAATAATCCACCAAACAAAAAATTTCATACAGCCAGTTCCATTCACAGACCTGCAGTATTCAGTTTGTCTCCCAAGCCCTTGTCAAGATATTTTCAAATGAGTCAATATATGAGAAAAGCACTGGAAAGTTTCTTTAAAGGTAACAACAGTGTCTTCAGACAGAGTTCTAAGGGTTTTAAAAGAAAGCAAGCCGACCACTGGTAAAGTACAAAGAGAGTTCTATGCAAAACAATTTTTAAAGACTTTTTATATGGGTTTAGATTCACAGCTGTGTATGTAGTGCCTCTATGCTGAAATAGAAACACGTCACAATGCATGGGTATTTCCTCAGTAGTAATAAAACTCAGACGAGCTTTGAATTCAGCAGAATTTTAAAAACAGTGAAACAAACATATATATCTGTGTATGCAAACTTAGATTAAAATAAATACTGTTTATAATATTTGTCCAAAGCAAAATTTGTTTGAGTTTTCATTGTATTAGGTATTAAACTTAATCCAATTGTCTAGGAGTTTGAGAGAGCTTATTAATGCTATTTAAAACTATGTGCTTTAGTATTCATTCATATCAAGTTGAGGAAGCTATCACATGTAATATACAAAGACACAAAGATCTTTTCCAGAATTATTCTTCAAGCAGTGTCAGAAATGTTATGTTTTTAATGACCTCTAGATCTTTCATATGCATACTTTAATCAACTTAGCTCCTATGCCTGACTGTTCTCAGAATGGTGTTTGAAATGCCACAGAAAGAGAACATGACAGAAGTTTTTAGGTTAATACCTGAGGTTTTCATGCTATAAGCTGGGATATCAATTTATTTCAGCTATATCTAATTTTCGAAATGATGGCTTCTGACAGTGTCATTTTCCATTTTATAACCAGCTTTTGTTGCAGACAACTGAAATAGATATTATTTCTTCCATACTTCCTGCTAAATTCAGTTAGCTTACAAGCTTGAATTGCCTTTCAGATTCTTTTCTCTGCTTCTTGTTCTCATATTAAACCAATATTTTTTTCCCTTGAGTGTTTCCTCTGCCTACTTTAAGAAAATGTTTCTGCCCTGTAAAACCTAACACTAATATTACCATGTATCTGTTCATTTTCTCTTACCATTAACCTTTTCTCATCTTTTCAATACAAATTTATACAATAGACTTCACTTATTTTGAAGAATTACTGTTTTCTTTCTATGATACTCCAGTAATTAAATGTTAAATTAACTTTTTAGGCTATCATTAAGCTGGTAGGAACACTTGTATTGTGCACTGCATTTAACAATAATATCTGCAGCTTGGTTGTGCCTTTTTTTGTCTTCTCAATCAGGCCAGGTTTGTGACTTATGGCACCCCCTTTACCCAAGGTAACTGATAAAATCTACATCAAAAAACTCTCAGATAAGAAGAAGATTGCTTATAATCTGTTAACTTCAGAAATCTATCTTATAGCATGAACACAAAAGAATCAGCATTGATACAATCAAGGGGGCAGCATTGTGTAGAAGTAGAGTTAGGTAGCCAGAGAATTGACATGGGGACAAACTAAACTGGATTTCCATTGAAGCCCTTTTGTCACCAAACAACCTGAAGTTAGCACTTTGAGATCTTCACACAGTTTCATGTGCTTTAACTTATGCCCAATAACTTCACACCTGTACCTACTTGTCTTAATTTTCTTGAATATCCCCATATAAATAAGGTTTTATTACACCATTCTAAGCCACAAAATGTGAATCATAGAATCATAGAATGGTTTTGTTTGAAAGGGACCTTAAAGATCATCTAGTTCTAACCTCCCTGCCATAGCCAGGGACATCTTCCACTGGACCAGGTTGCTCAGAGCCCCATCCAACCTAGTCTTGAACACATCCAGTGTTGGAGCATCCACAACCTCCCTGCACAACCTGTTCCAGTGTCTTACCATCCTCATATTGAAAAATTTCTTCCTGATTTCTAGTCTAGATCTACCCTCTTCCAGTTTAAGGCCATTATGCCTCGTCCTCATAAAAAAAACCCTCCCCAGCTTTCTTGTAGGCCCCCTTCAGATACTGGAAGGCTGCAATGAGGTCTCCCCATGAGTCCTCTCTCCTCTTCAGAGAGAAACCTTTGATAAATATGGTTCTAGAACATCATATTATTTTGAAAAAGCTTAGGGAAATGTTACTTCCATAGAAACTGTATAAGTAAATGGGAGTGATTAAAAAAAAAAAAAGGTGTAGTTGAAAAGAAACTACCTAAATTAATTTCAAATCAGTAACTATATTTGGACATTAACTGAAATGGTAATAGGAACTACATTCAGAAATTTTTATGTAAAAGAGTATTTTTGCACAACTATGGCAAAAACTCCAAGAAAATGCATTCATTTGGCATAGGAAACATGCTGAGGGAGATTCTTCATCCCTAGACTAACCTTTATATTGGTAAACCAAATGTGTCTATGAACACTGACATAAAAGCCAAAACATAATTAATGGATTAACTCCACAATTATGATCTTTTATGTGCAAAACCAGGGCAGTCATCTCCAGGTGTATCCAATTTTTGAACAACTTATGCATTTAAAGAAAATCCAGAAAATATACTTTGCCCTCTTCGAACATGCACGTAAATCTAAATAGGTCATCCAGATTTATCTCTGTGTAGAAAAGAGTCGATCTTACTTTTTAAAAAGTATTTATTAATTCTTGATAGAGCTGTAATTGTTAACAGGCTTTTAAAATGTATCTGTGCTTCAACAATAACTAGTCTTTTGTTTTCTTTCTTTGAGGTCATACTAAAATAGTTCAATCAAGTAATAAAGATAACTCCAAGTAACATTTCTTACTCCAGAAAAGTCTGTAATTGTAGACACAGTAGAAAAATAGAGCAGATATTTGGCCAAAATAAATCGTGATGCATTGCATTTATTGATCAGATGAATTAAATCCAAGATCTTCTTTTGAATTCCTTGCTTTAAAGCAAGAGACTTAACAACACTGTGACTTTTGGTCCTTTCAATTTTCATCAGTAATGTAAAAATAAATTGATGATGAACTGTTCACTGTAGCAGTTATGATAAGGTAAGAGGATATAAAGGATGAGTTGTGTCATTTTTGAAAATGTGGTTTATTTCTAACTAAAAACATAGAGTTTATATTGTAGATCAGAAGCACAACTGTACTAATGATACCTGTGTAGGATATTATTGATTTCTGTCCTAACCTGTTTTTCTTCCTAAAGATCACTAACTTAAGAGACACCTTTGAAGACTGCATAGACTCAGAACTCTTATGTGCAAATACTGCATGACTTAATGTCTTCTTAGGAACAAGTTTTCCCCAATAGGTAAGGTTTGAGGGAATACATTTTATAAAAGGAATGCACCTATAGTGTGAGAATGTATCAACAAGACAAAAACTAAATGATAGTACAGAGATGATATGGTAGGGAGTGGCACTAACTTACCCTGTTCTGTTCTTAGGCATCCACCACTTGTCGTTGTCTGATACAGAAAATCAGAAATATCTAATCTGTGTTTGTACTGTGTCTCCGTGTAAGGCTCAGGGCAATCCCCACAGAGCAGAATTTGTTTCACCCCTCTTCCCCCTCCCCTCTTCCCTCCCAAGGGAGAAAGAAAGGCCTTACACAAGGTTGGAAATCAAGATTACAACTTTTAACAGGGAATAACAAAAGAGATATTAAAGGAAGGGGAATATACAGAAGAATCAAGAAAAGATATATATACAAATACATAAAACACCAATCCTCAGATGTTGCTGGATTTCTCCCGAGCCATATGGAGTTGTAGCAGCCACGCAGAGGTGCAGTCCCAGCAGCAATCCCAGCGAGGAAGGGGTGAGCAGAACTTCCTGTGTCCTTTTATAGAGTGTGGCGGGAAGGGGAGTGGAATAGCCGCTCCACCTGTCCCTCCCCTTCCCCAAACCTTAAACCACAACATACTGCCATTCCTTTTCTTGTTGTAGTTAACGGTAATTAATGAGACAATTTTTTATTCATTATTACTTAGAGCTATCGAGAAAGATGGTGTTAGCATAATGATTTAAAGATGAAGCAAAATATTTTTCGTTAAATAAGCACTATGAACTACTACAGTTATGAGCAGCAATATTTTTGATTTAAACAAAAGAAATTAACACTCCTGATAGATATCACTCCTTGAATGATATTGATTAACAACCAATCAGCTAATTGATTGATACATTATTGAATTTGGTTTTTTGGTAAACTGTTTACTAAATTATAACAAAACCTTCAAAGGACAAGTTAAATGTGCTTACCTAAATAGCTCTAATAAACATAGAAGTATAGGATTGGGAACCTTACATGGCATCTAGTCCATTTCACTGCTTCATGGTGGTGCAATACTTCAATATGAACAAAATGAATTAAAAAAAATTTACGCAGCATTAGTTTTTGCCAAATTTTCTTCACAGGATGGCAGTAGAGATGCATTAGTAATGCATCCTCCTCAACAAAACAGGGGTTGAGGACCTGAATGTTATAGCTTGAATATGGCTCAGTAAAAACTGGAAATGTGATAAAGAATGCCTCTTTCTTGGGATTACCAAAGACTAGTTTCATCTGTTTAATGGTCCTTGATGTAAATTCATTTTAACTCTCTGAAAAGCACTTATCTTTAGCGTGAACCCATCTTCTTTTAGCTGAGGCTTCCACACCTAGACCCACCTTGTAGCTTCCCATCCCAACGTGCTTAAGGTATTTTATGTTAATACACTGTAGTCATTAGCACTTAAATTCTGCCTGCTTTTGTTAAACATACCAGAGGAATGATTCGGATTTTGCTTTAAAGTGTCAACATATTTGTACAATAATAATAATGAACAATAAGGCCCTATAAATACATTATATGTTTTCAGCAAACTTGAACCTACAAGACCAAGTTCTCTGTTTACGATTTTATTGTCTATAGGCTATACCCAAAGTATCAAGTTACTTTTGTGTTTCAGAAATGTCTCAGGTCATGAATCTCTAATATGTTTAAGTTGTGCGACTGAAAGGCACAACTTTGAGGACAATATTTCAGTATTTCTGCCTAAACAGGACAAAAAGTAGACTTCTCTGTTTTTCAGGGCAATGGAATATGAACTGCATAGTAGTACAGATTTTTAGTTTGAGTGTTCTTGACTGTAATGTAATAGGGGAAATGAAACTTTGGCATAAGTAATCATTGTCTGTAATTGTAAGCTCGACGACACCACAGAAAGATTTATGAAGCAGGTAAGGAATTAGGTGGATCAATACAGCCCTCTAGGCCCAGCAGTATTATCTTCTCTACTCTGGTTCCTTCTTCTAGAGTGCTAATTGTACCCCAATGCCTTATGGATTTAAGGCTTATATTCTTGTGAGGAGTGTTCTAAGAAAAATTATTGAAGAGAAAAATTTAATGAAGCATAATAAAATCTAGTTAAACCCACCATGGCTATTTGATTTTTATTTTAAACCTGATTTCAGACTCCAGCATGATGCCTACAATGTTCAATTTCCATAACCAGAAATCTTTGAGTCTCACTATCAGCACCTGGCAGATAGCTGGAAATGTGCAAAGACAGAAATTTCAAAGTGTACAGCAATTTCTCCTAGAAGAGTTAAAAATACATATAGTACAAGGTAGACTGTTTACTTCATTCTATGCATTTGTGCAATAATTCCAAGACTTTAACACCAGCTCTCTGTTTCCTGTAAGACAACAGCTTCAACAGAGAACAGATGATTGTTCCCTCTCTGGATAGCTCTATGTTACTGAGAAATTAAAGAGCACTTTTGTAATATGAAAGAACTAAATTCCAGGCTAATGTCTGAATTAGCATAAAGTACCTCCCAAAGCTGTAACTTCTAACCTCTTTTTGACCTCCTTTTACTGAAGACGTATCTTTTTTTCTCCAAGAAAAAAAGGTAGCTAAATATATTCTGTTCTTTTCAGCAGCATACAGATTTCAGGAAGATGAATTCCCAGTATGCAGAAGGGCAAGATTTTTCAAAGCACAGAACAGAATCAAGCTTACTAAATACTTTCTTCTAACCAATTTTTGCAGTTGCACAAAGTTTTACAAGATCTTATGCAAAATCAGGTAGAACTTTTAATAAACCATTATTTTAAAGGAGTAATGCAGCAGGTATAAGACTACTTGTCCAGAAAAATCTGAAAGGCTTGTCAGTACACCGGAACTAACAGAGGTCTCTTTTGAACCCCTTCAGAGCATGAGGCCTGTTGAAAAAGTAGCCCTCATGACATTTTTTGAGACACTGTGCAGAGTGCAAGAAAATAAGTATCAGTCCAAACAGAGCCAATAAATGAGTACTTAGAAGGAAAAGAAGTATTTTGAAGAAAATCTCTTGCAGTAGGTGCTATTTGTTTTGCAGACAACTGTCTTTAAAAAACGTTGCAATCAGAACTTAAATTTAAAGAAACCCTAAGAAAAAAGGTCTGAATTCAACACAGTATATTCTCATTACAACTTTTACTGCCTTGGGAAAGGATTTATATCAAGGTAATTGGAGTCCTTACTGGCTCACACTGACATGAATTAGTCAGCTAATAGCCCAGTACTGTCTTTTTTTTTTTTTTTTTAATTTCTATAGTCGGTGTCTTTTTGCATCCTAAATGCCAGCTTCCCTATAGACACCAATTAAGCTTTGGGGGCTTATCTCAATTCTGAAAAGTTAGAGTAGTTCTTTTAAGAAAGGCCTTGGAGAAAATCAAAAGCATGCTTTACTTTTTTAAAGTAGTGATTTAGCTGTGGCAGTGAGGCCTTATATTAATGCAGCAGTGAGATCTGAACTTTGAGTGGGATTAAATCTCTCAATCTAACCCATTAAGAGGGAAAAATTAGTATAAATTTAACTCAAGAAGTCCCTTGGGGACAGTAAAATTTTAAATACACATTTTGCATGTGAAATCCATTCTTTTGCTGAGGGCCAAATTAACAGTGATTTTTCACCCATTTTCTTTTTCTTCCTATTTTTCAGAGTTCCTTTTCTTTACTTACTATCATCCCATATATGCAGAGCTTCAGACTTCAATACACATCCCAGTATATTATTAGATTCCTGGTTCTTTGTTATAATTAATCTCACATAGTTAATTCCCTTAATCAGTTCACTATTTCGTTCTCTCCACGCAAGGATTAGCCCACAACAGTTCCCCAAATCATCAGCTAATTTCTCACTCCAGTACAGCCATATATCACCAGCTGTACTTTGTGTGGACTGTTGGACAGTTAAAGCTCATGTCAGAAAAACGGGATCCTGTGAGACTATGACCAGGAAAACATGACTTTAGAATGGAAGAAAAGTCTGCTTCTGCTCTTTCCTCCCCTGTCATCTGCCTACCAGGTTTCTGCATTTCAGAGGAGGAGATGATCATCTCTCCATGAAAACATTTCTCAAACGAGGTTTTCCAGCTCTAACAAGGAGTTGAGGAAAAATTTCACAAAGATTCACTGTCCCCTACTGGCATGTTCTCATTCCTATGGTCTACTGAACTTGTTCTTCCTTCATACGTACCATTCACAGTAAGTTTTCTCAACACATTTAACTTTCCTACTGCATTTTCCTCAAGCATTTTATGCAAATTTGCGTATGTGTGAGTGTACACGAAAGCCTGACAGACACACAGGATTGGGAAACTGATGAAAGAGAGGAAGAAGTAGATAAGGAGAGCTAGGGATTCTTGCAATTGGGTTTCCAAGGTGGGAAAGGGGGTTTCAGTGTGTCCTGGGAGCTGGACAGTCTGTGAGTGTTGAAGCGCACATAGTTGGACTGGTTGTACTGAAGGGCACAAGACTCAGCTCAGGACACAGTGGTCTAGGAAAGTTAGTCTTGTGAGGCAATATCCAGTGATAAATAAACTGCCTGACCTTGTAGTACAAAAGCTTTAAGAGATTTAAGACCTTACAAACTAAGTTCAGTATAATACCTCATCCTGAAATGATAGAATTTTCAGAAAGTTTTCATATGATAGTGATGTCTTCCACATCAATGATGATACAGTGATTATTCTATTCAATTACCAAGTGTCATTCCAACAGTTAAATGTTTCCTTAATTAGCTAATTTTTTAATAAGAAAATAAATAAAGAAATTTTATTTAAATTAAGATATCAAGGGTGGTAGTGGAATCAATGATTCCTAAATCAATAGTTATTTACTTAGTAATCGTTTACCAGTTTTTGGAAATGTTGTTAGGCTTCAGAATCAACTTTGTTTGGGTTAATTGAATGCTTTTAATTAAGATAGCTGAACCCAATCCTTATAACTTTAAACACAACCCCAACTTGGTTAAAAAAAGTTCAAAGAAAATTAATATTTCAAGTACAGCATATACTCTATTGGTTTGCCAGCTGAATTAGTAGAGAGGTTAATAATCACACTGTAGAAAACATTGACATAAGTTTAATTCCCTTTTTTGGATGAAGTTAGGAGCCAAATTAATTGGTGCCAGTCCCTAAGAAGGGTAAAAATAGTAACTTCATTATTTATAATAGCATTTCACAGAGATAACTCTAAATACATGCAAAGACTATACTTTGAGAATGTGTATGTTCTGCTACTGTAGCATGATAAAATTACATTACACTTCTTCAGAAGACATGTTAGTATTATCTGTTTACAAACAAAAAAGCTGTTTCCTCCAGAAAAATTTCAAGATCTGCCAAACAAGTAAAACTTGAAACAATTTCCAAAGATCACTTACATTATCTTTTCCCCCTTATTTGACATCCACAACACAAGTCAAAATGAATTTTTTTTTGCAAAATTGTTCAGGGAAATAAACTTCATGTTGATTCATGGGAATGATTCTCAGAAGACACATTGAAACATTAATTGATTTTTGAGCCCAAATAGGAAAAGAGACAATATTTGGAAGAGTAGCACTAGAGAGCAAAAATGATGAAGGGTGAGACTGAAAATGCTGCTGTCTGGATATGTTTATTCTTAATGACAGTCTCTAACATGTTCATATTTGGCCCATCAGTACAAAATTTTACAGCATGTCTCAAAGTCACAGGCTTTGAAATACCCTTTGGAGACTGATGGACAGTGAAACAGGACTTACTCACAAAATACTTCTGTTTTGTAAATAAACTTTTTGTTTCATTTGTATAGAGAGGATCTTCTGATCTTTTTCTCTCATGTTACGCTAATGCCAGGGCATACCCGTTGAAATCCTGAGGATCACTATATACCTGAATAGTACTCCAAATATTAATCGTTGGGTTCCAGACTACTGTACTTAGCTTAAGAAAACATTTTTAGTTCTGTCGACTCTGAAGACAAAGAGATTGCAGATTTAGAATAATAGATTTTAAAGAACTACATGCAGGTTATTTCCCTTTGAAACCTAATAGCTGGTGTTCTATTGAGTAATGGATATGTTGTGAATTCAAAGAAAATAAATTTCTGCTGTGAAAATATCAAGATATTTAGGATCCAACATTTTCCATGAGGTTCTTTGTACCTACTGATTGTCTTCATAATTTTAAAAGTATGATATTTTTCATATTAATTCTATACATGAGTATCCTTTTATCTTTGTATGGCAGATTAAAGATACACTTTGTATACAGAATTTTCTCCCTATGGATATATTTAAATAATAATCAGATAACCTCTCAGTCTTTTGTTCACAACATATAAAGAATGAATTTTTATAATTCCTGAATTATATAAGATTTTGTTTTGAAAGGAACCATTGCAATTCATTTAGTCCAAACACCTACTCAAGGCAAGGGCATCTTCAACAGTGCTAATCAGACTAGTCAGAGCTTGTCCAGTCAAGTTTTGAATATCTTGAAGGACAAAGATTTAATAATCTCT
>VYZX01006758.1:31338-48923 GCA_013401335.1 Brachypteracias leptosomus
TGCTGGTACCAGAATCTTTTTATCAGGAAGAAGTTTTACACAGTAGGCTGACTCTGATATTAACTGCTCTTCTGTTGACTGGCACTGCAGATTTTTGAGAAAAGCTTCTCACTATGCCAGTAAAGTCATTCGTGCCCTTACTACTGACTCACTCACACCTGTTAGTGTGACACTAGCATCCTTGGCTCTGAGGAACGCATGGTATCAATGACTTCAGTAACTACCTGCCTAATTTTCTGTACAAAAAGCATTGTTTAGGCTTACTTGTGCTTGGAAATTCAGCTGTTACCACAAGCAATCCATAGTTAAGGAACTCATGGTTGTCTTGCATAGATGTTTGCATTTGATCACATGATTAGTGGAGTATGCATACAATGATGATTGAAAGTGAATATAAAAGTGTCAGATATTTACACTAAATGGCATATGCTGCACTAGAAAGAGCAAATGTACTGATATTTAAAAATTAATTGTCATTGAAATCTTTAAATTTTGCTTTCTTTATTAAGTTATCTAGTAAGTGACTTATAAGTCACTTATTAAGTCAGTGTAACTGATGTGTGGAGCTGAGCTTGGGAAACAAAAGGAAATTAATATATTGCTTGATTAGTTTATTTTACTGCTTATTAATACATAGGCTTTTTCTTTTGATAATAAGAAAACCTCTGCCTCATTAGAGGTGAGTGAAAAATAATCCTAAAATTGCAATTACTTACATATCTATCAGCTACTTGTTTTTTTCTCAGTATAACTAAGACATTTCAATTTTACTTTTATTTGACCTTTAACAGAATTGTTCTCTTAATTCTGCAAATTCTCCTTCACTTGAGTATTTCAGGCAACATAATTTGCTTCATTATACTTCTTATACACATTTTGACATTTGTCAGCTTATAAATTAGATCATCTAGTAAATGCAAATCACCGAAAAAAGTGATCATCATGTAAAAACCTTCTCCTCCTCTGTTGATCACTTCTGGATGGATATACTGAGATATCACCATTTTGCCTATAATGGCATATGTTTGGAAACAACGCAAATCTGAACAGTGCTTCACTCTATTTTGCTATTTTCATGTTTGTTTTTCTGATTTGCTCATTACAGACCAATCTCTATTAGTCTGCACCAATGGAAGCAAGATTGTTTACTGTTCACAGCAGTGCTATCTCTCTGCTTATCTAAAATTCATTTACACAAATAGAGTGGTTTCAAAAAAGGCCTTTTGTCTCCAACAATTTTTTTGGCACTTCCACAAAAGTTAAGTTGTTTTCTTAAACAGCTCCCAGGGTAAAAGTGGCCTATCTAAATCCCAGAATTATTCAAGGTCCTCTCAACAGACAGACAGACACTATAAGAAACTAAGTGGGAACCTCCAAACTTTAGCTTTATAATGTCTTTGAATATCATCAACACAATATTGAGAACCAATATTAGCCAGCAAGAACTAGAGCTTTATTTTATTGTCAAGTTCATTTAAAATCTTCCTGGAGTCAATGTTTTCTGTGGAGTTTGCAGTCTTTTGTATTATAATTGTCAGTATTTCGGGGGGAAAAAAAAAAAAAGATGCATAAACAACAGAATTAGGCCAAATGTGGTATAAACTTCAAATATCAACATCTCAAAAGTATTCTCTGTAGAAATATAATATTCATAGCAAAAATTCATTGGTTTGAGAAGAGGGATAAATGATCCCTATACATATGTCTCTCTCCTTATTCTTGTCATTAAGAAACAATACTGAGATTCTAAATAACATTTCCAGCAATGGAAATTACAGTTTATAAATATTTCACAAAACCAGATGATTATACTTGATTAATTAGTTTTCAAGAAGCAACTTAAAAGCCATGAAAACATCAACAAAACCTCTCTAAATAATTTCCCAAAGAGAAAATCAGTAAGCAGAAGTCCCTTTTATAGCATCGGTATTACAGATTGACAGGGCAACCTACCTCTAATACATGTGTTACAAAAGAAGAAAACTTCAGTATTACTTGGATGGCTACTTAACATAATAACATATTTAACATATTTACCCCAAANCCATAAAGCCAACTGTATCCTGGGCTACATCAAGAGAAATTTAACCAGCACGTCAAGGGAGGTGACTGTCCCCCTCTACTTAACTCTCATGAGACCCCACCTGGCATACTACATTCAGCTCTGGGGCCCTCAATATAAGAAATACATGGACCTGCTCATGTTTGTCAAGAAGAGGGTCACGAAGACGATCAAGGGGCTGAAGCACCTCTGCTATGAANTAATTAGTTTTCAAGAAGCAACTTAAAAGCCATGAAAACATCAACAAAACCTCTCTAAATAATTTCCCAAAGAGAAAATCAGTAAGCAGAAGTCCCTTTTATAGCATCGGTATTACAGATTGACAGGGCAACCTACCTCTAATACATGTGTTACAAAAGAAGAAAACTTCAGTATTACTTGGATGGCTACTTAACATAATAACATATTTAACATATTTACCCCAAATGAAAAAAGTCAACACCTCTTTCCCAGAATACGAGCAAGAAAGATCAGCACTCTTTGGGTTGAATCTTAACTTTGGTGCTAAATTATTTCTAAAATGCCATCTGCTACATAATTGGACCCATCTTCTGTCCTAAACTCACAACTGAAATCTCTTAAGCATACTCAATGAGATGCATTTGCAGGTCCTGGGAACTGGCAAATGAAGTGGCTAAGCCATTATCTATTATANGCATTTGTTCAGCCTGGAGAAAAAAAGGCTCTAGGGACACCTTATAGAAGCTTTCCAGTACCCAAAGGAGGACTTAAGAAAGCTGGAGAGAGACTTTTTAAAAGGACATGTAGTGATAGGACAAGAGGTAATGGCTTTAATCTGAAAGAGGGCATATTTAGATTAGATGTAAGGAAGAAGTTCTTCACTGCGATTGTGGTGAGACACTGAAACAGGTTGCTCAGAGAAGTTATGGATGCCCCTTCCGTGGAAATGTTCAAGGCTGAGTTGAGTGGGGCTTTGAGCAACCTGGTCCAGTGGGAAGTCCCTGCCCATGGCAGGGAGGTTGGAACTAGATGATCTTTAAGGTCTTCTCCGACACAAACCATTCTATAATTCTATAAATATTGGTTAGAAATTAGTGTTTTCCCACACCCATCACAATCGTTCAATATCCAATGAACACTTCACAAGTTCAGTAATAGATAAAGAAGATGTTAAAGTGTAAGAGACCTTTTCCTCTTGCTTAAAATAGAAATTTCAACTAAAAACAAGTTGGAGTTTACAGTGTTTTTGCTGCAGTTGGAAATTTAATTTTAATTAAGTTTAGCATATATGCACATGTTGAATGCACTTCAATCTCCAGTTTTTCATTTTTTTTAATAGTAAAGGCTAAGGATTCAACAAGTTTGGAAAAAGAATAGAATTCAAAGATAGTATTTTCACATTCCTGTTGAGCCAGGAATAGTCACATCGAAACCAGGAACTTGAGCTGCACTAGATAAAAGATTCAGCTTCCTAACTAAAAAAACCCACCAAAACAAAACAAAAAACAGTAAAAGAAAGCAAGATTCATTTTAGCCTAAAGCAGAGAAAGAAGTACACTCTTTTCTAATTAATGCATAAAATGAATTTTAAATTTGCTAACACTGAAATGAATTTCCATGTAGAGGGACAAAGTAAAATGAAGCGCTTTGCAGTACATTCATACATGTAAGATCCTGATTTTATTTTTAAGAAGGAAAAATTCTAGTATGGGAGCAAAATATTTACTGGCTTATTTAAGAGTTCAAATCTGGGGGAAACTTCTCCTAGAGGCAGTGCCCTGAATCTCTGATGGAACTGGGTTCTTGGGAAATACAGTTACTTCTCTTTCAACAGCCCTTTTTCTTCCCTAGCCAATTAACAGAAATAAATACATAGTGGTCTTCAAAACTGGAGGGAATTACCCTAACAGAAAGAAAAGAATGCAAAACAATAGTCAAAGGACACGGATACTTTCCCTCCTATACATTTTCATTGCCAAATGAAGCAATGTTCAATAAATTTAAGCTAGATTTAGCTAAACGTAGTTAGATTTATTTGTATTTGAATAAATCCTCTCAGATAACAACATCACTGTGTCTACCACTAAAAGTAATCATTGCCCAAGTTTCAAGGCATTCATCTGAAATGTTCCAGCAAGTGATAATGTGGTCTTCTACTCTCCAAGGCTATAGAGTCTGTAGTTATCCCTGCACAACTACTACCCACTGCATATTCTATGCACTTACTATGTAAATTATATATTTTGATTTTCTATTACTCTCAGAACTTTACTTCCTTACTTGATGCCTGTATTTCATCCTTCATTATCTAAATGGCTTCTGTCTCAGCATGGCTGCACCGCAATCCCTTTTGAAGACTTTGAAAGGTGCCAGTCTTGAAATATTATTGAACTGATGCGCTTACAAAAGACAGGCTGCTTCAGCAGGCACAGAAAACTTATACACAAGCTAAGTGCTGAGTAAGGTAGACTGATTCAGACTTTATTGTTCCCAAGCTGGAAGAAAGAAGAGAAATGCAAAATGAAAAGATAGCAACATATATCAGCATAATATGGTTGATATTTCTTCTTTGGTCTGCGTTCCTGACAGTCCCAGAAACAGATCCTGCCTATTAAACAGGTGTCCCATTGCTGTAGGCTGGGGACTGTAACTGTTATTGAACATACGTCATCCACAAGTTGTTATGTGATCTCCCCTGAAAACTTTATCAGTCAAGTTTTAAGCTCAGATGTCCTGCATTTATCCATTATAAATTATTTCTAATGTCACAAAGCAGAGGTTCAACACTGTCTTAACAAGACAGACTATTGAAGAAGTGGCAACTGGAGAAGCATCCAGTGAATGATTTTCATTGCCTCAGAAATATCATTTGAGAAGGGAATATGTTAAGAAGGGCACAAACCAGAAGGAAAGTGTACCTATGCAGCATCAAAAAAGGGATTGAAATGCCAGAACTGCTAAAAAGCATTCAGAGTAAAACACAGAAGAGCTGACCAGGAAATAGGAAAGGTGTTCCAAATACCAAAATTTCTAGTTACAGTTCTGGTTCCTTATTCTTTCATTACTAAAGCTTTATTATTCTCAGGGATCATAGTGTAGGCAGGAAGAAAAAACAGTAAACGAAACCTAAACCATAAGCAGAACAGTCAGCAGTGTAGTAGTTGAAAACAACTTTCTATCTCATCAGTCACCAATGCAAAACCCTTCCAGTGGACATAAAGAAATTCTGTAAGAGATAGTTCAAATTTGTTCCCTTCCCTCAATCAATGTACATAAACATTTCAATGCAGGTGCACAGAAATTTACAAGGTCAGTTATGAAGGCACTTAATGGTTAGAATTATGTCTTGAAAAATCAATGAATATCTCTATCACAATGTATTTTATATGCTGCATAGATATTCTCTGTAATGTTTAAATTGGTTTTACTTTTACTGAGTTTAATAAAATCGTTTCTGTCAATATTATGCTAAAAGCAAGATGAACTTTTCTTTTTCCCTGAGTTTATTCTGTTGCATTTTCCTGATACTGAAATATCTTTTTCTTGTATTGTGAGAATGTAAACTTGGACACCCTACAATCCCAGTCTTTTCAGTCCCTCCTTGGATGGAAGCCTTTCCATGTCTCTATCTTAATTCATGCTTGAACTCTCCACATGACAATTTGATCCACTCTAAGTAGGTTACCATGCCAACCTCCTTAATGTTAACCTTTGCAAGAAACCACAGAAAAATTGCCAAATTATACAGGGTAGCTGTTCTAAAATAAGAGCAACATTTTAAAATGCTACCACCTGGTGGTAACCGAGTACAAAACGACACATGCGAGAAACAGTTGACCAAATTCTGCCTCACACTAAATACAAATTCAAGCCTTACAGGGTCTGTAAACTGGTAAATGACAGCTAATGGGATTGTACTATGATACACCTATAATCCCCTGTAGCTATGCTCAAGAGGGGAAACACAAGATGCCAAATCTTGTACAATCTAGTGGTATGTGTTGTGCATGTTCACATACCTATCTGTGGATAGATAAAAGTTGTGGTTTAAGGTTTGGGGAAGTGGGGGGACAGGTGGAGCGGCTATTCCACTCCCCTTCCTGCCACACTCTATAAAAGGACACAGGAAGTTCCACTCGTCCCCTCCTCTCTGGAATTGCTGCTGGCTCTGGACAGCTCTGTGGCTGCTACAACTCCACGTGGCTCAGGAGGAATCCAGTGGCATCCGAGGATGGGTGTTGTATATATTTGTATATATACCTTCCCTTGTTACCTCTGTATATTTCTCTTCCTCTGACATCCCTTTTGTTGCTCCCTGTTAAAAGTTGTGATCTTAATTTTCCAATTTTGTGTGAGGCCTTTCTTCCTCCCCTGGGAGGGAAGAGGGGAGGGGGAAGAGGGGTGAAACTAATTCTGCTCTGTGGGGGTTGCCCTGAGCCCTAAACAGAGACAATAACCAAAATTAAAATCTCCTAAACAAGATAGTTACAGAAGTGATTCACTACTTGGTATTGAATGAGTAAGCTATTTGTCCCAGTATAGAAAAAAAGATACAATTACACAAATAAAGATAAAAAATGCTGTATTTTCTACAAGTGTAATTGTACTGAGTTCAGAGGAGCTAGTGGTACAGGAAAACTCCATTTGGAGGTCCCTTTGGTGACTGTATTACATAACATGATATGCATTAATCAGTAGCTAAGATGAGGTAAAGGAGATAAATGTGTTTCTACAAATAACCAGTATGATAACTATTAAAATCTTTACATTAATGAAATCCCTATTCTCTGGGCAGGGAAATCAAGAATACTGAGTGCTTCAGAAAACTCAGCTAAGGCAAAAGTAAAGCCTTTTATCACCAACACCATGGACCTGGGCCTGATCTCACACTGAGTCAGTACAAGACTGACTGCTGGCTTCAGCTGAATTATTTCTGATTCATATTGGACTGAGATCAAACAATTTCTTCCTCCAAGTTTAATTAATTTTGGTTTTATTCTCACTTGCACCTGAATTAGCAGTGGACAGTTGGTACACATGCATTAAAATTTCCCTGTTAACTCTGGTGATAGAAGCATATGTGTGTTTCACAAAGCACTGTGTGTCAGAGTACCTGGAGAATATGGTTTTACTTGGTACAGACAGATCATAAGGGAGGATACCCATAGGTATGAGAGAAAAATGCCTGATAATTTGCATAAGCAGCTAGCAATATGCTCAGAAGGCCAAAAACTCCCAGCACATCTGTAGATCCCCATCAGATTGCTCTGCCCCTGGTTCTGAACTGCTTCTGTAGAGCATATATTTCACTACAGAAATTACAGTTTCCTTTTCTGCCTTTCAAATCATCCTTAAGCTTACAGGTGAATGTGCTAGCTCTTCCCCTTCCCTCAGAAACAGGAAACACTTCCCTATATGCGAAAGCTTCTTTACTTTAAAGGACATGGGGTTCTTTTTTTTTCTTCCTAGTACATTCAGTTTACAAATCCAGAACTGTTACCTTGATTGATAGATGCATAATAGCCAGAAATGCGTCCCAAAGTTGGAAAAATAAATAGCCTTTGCTAAAGTATAATATTTCATTTAAAAACCAATACAGTAGGAGTTGTGATATCACAAATTTCCTATATTATTTCCTATACTTATGATAGTGTATAACTGTGATATCTATTTGCACTTGAAATTTATGATTGCCATTGCAGAAACTGACTACTGTGAAGTGGAATAGCTTGTTCAAAGAAATAGAGAAACATATCAAAAAAGAAGATCCTTGCCTTTTATTCTCAGAACAAGGACAGGATTTTAGCCATTCTTTTATGTTTGTCCAATGGTTCTGGTCTACGTCACTTCAGATGACACTAGAATGTTAGTATCATGCCCAAAAGCAGCAGATTCTTTCAATTATTTAAGCACATGTTCAATCTGAGTATTTGTCTGGGATTGAAATGGAAAGTGATTTGCAGAACCATTTGTTTTTTAGTCATTATAAGTAGCTACTGCTAAATTCATGTTGGTAATTAAAAAAAATTTTTTGACTTTTTTTTTTTCTCATATTTCTGAGGGATGATCAAGGAATAAGAATTGGATTTTTTGACAATGCAGATTCTGCCTGAATCCCTAATTTTTACTGGTATTCATCTGTACCTATAGGATAATAGGCCACTTCTTTTTGACTCATTTTTCTCTGGAAAATCACAAAATACTAAATGTACTTAATATTCACAGATTGCATATTTTGAAAACCTGAGTATTGACCTAGCTTTACTTCAGGTGACAGTATACTAGTGCTTTAAGAACCTTACTGAGTAACTAATGTAGTGATGGATTGGAAAAACAAAGTCATTTCTGTCACCCCCTACACACACACTTCAACCATTAAAGTTAGATTAGGTATTTACAGTTTGAAGTCTGGATAGTAAGAGGTCTGATTGCCCAGAATTTTGTCAATGCCTATAAGCAGAAGGAAGTATACATCCAGAGAGAAGAAGGAAATCACTGACGGGGAGCCGCTGGTTCAGTCAGAAATCAGAAACTAGTAGGTAAGTGCAGTGTGATTAAAATCAAGATAACATAGCTGGCACTGACAAACAAGAGCTTCAGGAGGGACAATCTAAAGCAGTGTGAAGAGCAAGGGAGAAAAAAAGTGAAGGAGAAAAGAATGCCTTGACTTCAGCAAAAAAGACAGGATATTACATTTAAATCAGAATTTCATGAACAAATGAATTTACTTCACAAATACCAGTATACACATGCTTCTACATAAACCTGTGACAGCCATGTGATGAGGAAAAAAAATCTGCAAACCACTTGGTTTTCTCAAACAGTGAAGGACTTAAGCAGAATTTAGGTCACAGCACCATACAAGAGTGGTAGGAAGAATCAAGGGCATGCTAAAGCAGAGGAGAAACAGAAAGAATATTTGGGATGCAAAGCAAAAATCTAAAACTAAAAGAGCCAGACAAACCAAATACAACTCCAATCCTTAATATAAGCAAAGCCAGAAATCAGCCGAAGATATAGCTAGATCATTATAAAAGCAGAGTATAACATGAAATGTGGTAAAAAACTCTTTATAATGGTGGTTCTAGAGGATGAAGGGAGTTATTGTAATAATAGAGATGTCCGTGTTAGTAGTTTTAAATATTTCAGAGGCAGCAGGTCATTTGCACCTTCATTGCATACATAGTGAGATATCAGAATGCAGAAAATCTTATATAGGAAATTTTATAACGAAATGAAAAATGGGAACTAAAATGTTAGCTACATAGTTAAAACAGTGCAGAATTTGACCTCACAAATAAACCGAAGAAATATAATAGAGAAAAAACAGAAATAATGCTACTTATAGAGGCCTCAGCCTCATGTACCAGATATACTTTTCATGACTAGTGCTTCAAGGAGCTAAATGCCAAATGTCTCATCTCAGCAAGCCCTTAACCCCCAATACATAGTGGTTTTTAGAATGATCATGTAATGGTATATTTTTGAATGGTGTTTCTCAGCAAATGAGATATTTTTCTTGATTTGTCAGCCCATTAATTTGTACCTGATCTAGTAAGAGTAAACAAATCATAAGTGAGACAATGATTTAAGATGCTGGCCTATTCTTCAAAGAACTTGACTCCAGGGATTTCTATAAAATAAAACAAATGAGATCATGGAGGCAAAAATTCTACGACCAGACCCACAAAGAGTGAGGTCCTATTATATTGCAGCCTATGACTTTCAGTTGTTGTAACACAAATAACCAGGCAAGTAACTTGAAATTCTAAACATGGCCAGACAGATCCTTGGTGTAACTCCATTTATTTGGAGAAATTTGTATCCTGCACAACTGTTGCGTTGAGTCTAATTCAAACCTGATGTAAGCAGGTTCAAATCCCTTGATATCAGTGCAATACAACCACATTAGCATAGGGGGACTGAATTTGGCATAACGTCTCTTGTAGTGAATTGATTTTGCAAAACACTACAATTTGTCAGCCCTTTTGATATCTTCAGTCTCATGAGAACTGTCCCCTTCTAGTACTGTATTGATTCATTGATGGGTTGACCTTTAAGAATGGACCAGAATAGAATGGAATTTAGTTTATATAATGTCTTTCATTCAGGAGATATCTCCAGTCACTGATAAATCAATAATAATCTGAAGATAATATGTAGGCAAGTATAAAATCAGACATAAATTGGGCAGCAATACATATATTACCTTGAATACAAGACTATTACAAATGAAAAAAATACCTTGTTCATTTGTATTTGAGAGTTTTCCCCCTTCCTATTTAAAACATAATGTTGCAGAACTCAATTGTGGTCTAGAAGGACACTAAACTGTAGCATAAACTCACATACAACTCATTTCATTAGTTCTTTATTTTGTTTCTAAAATTATTCTGTTTCTTACCAATAAAAAGTATGTATTTTTAGTTGCTTTCCAGATTTAGTTCAAGACTAATCTATGCAGTTCTTTTTGTCATGTGTGAGGTTGTGCTTTGTAGATCTTGAATATCTGTCTCTACAAAGCTGCCTATTGACCACAGCAAACCATTCTTATCAGCTCCATTACTTCCTTTCTGTTTCCTGATACTTTTGTAGTGCCACAGAGGTAAAGAATTATCTCTTGCTCTTCATCTGGGAGACTGAAAATGTTTTAAACAATACAGAAGTGATAGAGCAATATGCTGATACGTTAAAAATGTTTGTCAGCCTGCAAAGCCAATATCTCCCTTACATGCCTTTATATTCACCCTGAATTGTATTATGCTTAATAGGACTCCTAGCAGCTGAATTGCTTGGTATGCTTGTGATCCCAGGGAGCTATAACACAGCAACAAAGAGTAGATGAAGCATTTGTTTTGCTAGAAATGCAAAGGGCAAACAGAAGAAACAGCAGTCTGTGAGCCTGAAAAACCATGAAACAATGGAATAAGGGAATGTAGGGAATTCAATTTCTGGAAGGCTAATTTGGAGGGGTTTGGAAATACAAACTAGCTTCTTCTTGGCCTTGTACCAATAGTGGTTGTCAGATGCTGACATTCTGATGCAAGTTTTATGTTTTCTTTTTACTATTATAGTATAACCCCAAGTGATTAGTGCATCATCAAACATACCTTTGGGGAAGATTGTCTTCAGAGATACCTCTCTTATCCCTAAACAAAATTTTGTAAATCCATTCTATCAGTCAGTGGATTTACCACTCTGCACCAGCTAATGGGTGGTTACAAAATGAGAAGAACTGGTGGATGTTGTCTACCTCAGTAAAGGCAGACCATCAGTGGAGGTTGTCAAGAGTGTCCATCTACAAATGTCGTCTACCTCAATTTCAGCAAGGTCTTTCACACTGTCTCCATAACATCCTCACAGATAAACTTAGGAAGTGTGGGTTAGATGAGTGGACAGTGAGGTGGATTGAAACTGGCTGAATGACGGAGTTCAGAAGGTTGTGATTAGCAGTGCAAGTCTAGTTGGAGGCCTGTAGCTAGTAGTGTTCTCCAGGGGTCAGTACTGGGTGCAGTCTTGTTCAACATATTCATCAATGATCTGGAGGAAGAGATGGAGTGTACCCTTAACAAGTTTGCTGATGGTACAAAACTGAAAAGAGTGGCTGACACACCAGAAGGCTGTGCTGCCATTCAGTGAGAGCTAGACAGGGTGGAGATTCGTGTGGAGAGGAACCTAATGAAGTTCAACAAGGGCAGGTGTAGAGTCTTGCACCTGGGGAGAAATAGCCCCATGCACCAGTAGAGGTTAGGGATCAAACTACTGGAAAAGAAACTCCATGGAGAAGGACCTTGGAGTCCTGGTGGACAAGTTAACCATAAACCAGCAGTGTCCTCTTGTAGCCAAGAAGACAATGGTATCTTGAGGTGTATTAAAAAGAATGTGGCCAGTAGATCAAAGGAGGTTACCCTCCTCCTCCGCTCTGCCCTGGTGAGGTCACATTTGGAGTACTGTGTCCAGTTCTGAGAGACAAGAAACTACTGGGGAAAGTCCAGTAGTAGAAGTAAAAGACTATGAAGATGATTAGGGGATAGGAGCATCTCTTTTACGAAGAAAGATTGAGAGACCTGGGTCTGTTTAGCCTGAAGAAGAGAAGACTGAGAGGGGATCTAATACATACATATAAATATCTAAAGGGTAGGTATCAAGAAGACTGAGCCAATCTCTTTTCAGTGGTGCTCAGTGACAGTACAAGGGGTAACAGGAACAAACTGGAACACAGGAGGTTGCATCTGAACATGAGAAAAAAATTCTTTACTTCAAGGATGACGGCAGCGGAACAGACTTCCCAAAGAGGTTGTGAAGTCTCCTTCTCTGGAGAGACTGAAAACCCACCTGCATGCATGCCTGTGTAACCTGCTCTAGGAGAACCTGTTTTATCGTGGGGGGTTGGATAAGATGATCCCTAGAGGTCCCTTCTAAAACCTACCATTCTGTGATTCTGTGGTGCATGCAGACCTCTCTGAGTGTAGGGAACTTTTCAAACATAGACTTTTTTTGAAAGTGGATGCAGTGGATTGTAGCAGATGGCTTGTTCTGTCTGGTAAATCTTTCCTCATTCGTGGCTCATTGAACTAGTACTGTCATTACTGTCTAGCATGTTAATTTGGAATCCATGTGCTAAGCTTCACTGCAAAATTTTCTCATGAAAAAATTTGATTTGTGCACAATAGCTACTATTTCTCATTCAGTACGGCAAAATAGTTAAAGTTCCCTCTAGATATCTTTTAAAGCTGTATTTTCAACTGTCCTCTACCATTTGATTGGAAAAACAGATTTCATGATTCTGTGTTTAGTTGCTAGGAGGTTAATGAAGGAATATATTTTTTTTCCTAGTGACCAGGAAGCAAGATGATTAAAAAAAAATCCCCTTCTTAAAATAATTAATCCAATATTAAATATATTTTACATTTACAACTGTATCTTTCAATTCTTTACAACCTTCTTCTCAGCACAGAATTTATTGAGGAAGTTCATATTTCACATACTGCACTGTTCATCTCTACAACATAAGGCAATTTGCACTGGAAGCACCTGTTAAAAAACTTAGAAATTAATCTTCAGCATTAGGTAGTGGATTTCCACAGGACTTTTAGTAATTAAAATTTTAATCACCTGATGATTAAAGGTTTCATTACTAGGCAATTAGCACTTAAAATTTAAGTGCCAGGCATTTAACACCATTTCGGAAGTGGAATTGTCAGTGGTAGGGGATTGCAAAGTTGGATGGATCATAAGGCAGAAAGAAGTACAAGCAAAGGGGCCAGACAAGGTCAGAGGGAAGGAGAAGCTTCAGGTTGCAAGTGTTTGAACAGCATAAGGAGCCCTTTCAGCAGGTTTCAGAAAATGAGACTTAAGTCTAACAAAGGAGATATCAAGGCACAGAGGGAGCCAGGACCTCCTGGCGTGCCAGGAGCAGGGCAGCTGGAGGGCAGGAGGGCAGCCCGAGCCCTGGGCATCAGGCACCTCCCTGGGGATGGGGAAAGTTTTCAGTGCCTTGCATGATAATGTGGATCTTGAGTCAGAGTAAAGCTTGCCCAGAAATTGGTCACAAAGAATACTTGTTTAATCTTCTATGTGTTTTGAGATAGAAAACACTGTTGAGAAACAAAGTATTTATTCCCACACATTTTAACACGTGAATTGTTATTGCTATTGTTTTCCATAAAAAGACATATTTAGCTGGAAATCTTTGCTCTATTACCCTAGGCAAAATGAACAGCAATTTAAGCAAGAAGCATTTTTTTCAGTTTGTTTCAGAATTGTAGATTTTGCATATTAGCACTCAGTGTTGAAATGCCAAGCTGGAAGCCGATTAGTTCTTTTCTTAGCTCTTGCTAGTTTTAGTTGCCTTTTAATCTTTTTATTTATTTTTTTTTTTCTGCCTAGGAGGAACACTTTAGCCCTAGAAGGGTTACACAGTCCTTTCCCAGTATAAGTATCTACTATTGATTTATCTGTGAACAAACTAGTTTTATTTCATTATAAAATATGTACAGTAGACATTGAGCTGGAGGGTGTTAGAATTATCTGATCCTCCAGAATAATAAAAAAAGACCAGATTTTTATAAAAGACCTCGTTCTGATTCAGTTCCATAGCTCACTTTCATATCAGAGGAAGCTGCATTCATGTATCAGAGTCTCGACTATGGAGCTTAATATATTCCTTCAGAGTTATCATGCTGTTTCAAGATAACATAGGGGTTTGAAACTATACCAAGTCATTCAGACAGATAGGAAGTTCACTCTTATTTTTTTTTCTTTTTCTTTTTCTTTTTCTTCACCGTTTAAGTACCATTTCAGTGACTAAAGTCATGCCATTGAGATGCTGGGGAAGCCAATCAACAGCATAAAATCCATGGTAACAGTAGCAGGTTCAGCAAATACATGGGGGAAAAAAAATCCAAACTTCCCTCCTGTAATAAGCATCAAACTAAGTCCTGTCCTTAATTCTGCTGAAAAGCCAGATAGTAGCTAAACAAGGAAGCACCAGAATGAATCAGGCATTAAAGGAGCTATGTATGAGTAGGAATTAGATGGTGAGTGTGAGCTGAAATAGGTTTTTGCAGAGATGAAATTTAAAAAAGCATAAAGCAATGTAAAAATAGTTAAAGAATGAATGCCTGATTTCAATCTGGTGTTTTGGGAAAAGCAAATAGTGTACTAAATTGTTCTATCACCTGAAGAAATGATGTCAAATAACAAGCAAAATCCTCCTTGAAAAGCAGCTGCTGAAGAGATATTCTAACCTGGAACATTTTTTTTTTCCCCTTTTTATGAATGATGAAACCATGAAGACTGTATATGTCCTAATATATTTTTTATTTAAAAGGAGGCAATTGCAATGGTCTCTGCTTACATGAATAATTACATTGAGAGAGACTGGGTTCAGGCATGGAAGTGAAATCTGAATGCTAGTTATGTTTATTTTTCATTATGATAAAGCCCTGAAAATTTACAGCAGAAAATTCTACAGATGCTATAGGCACAGCTGCAGCTTTTCAAATATATGTCTATATAACCTATAGAGTGCATGGGGTAGATTTTTCTCATTTTTATTTTAGTCATCTGCAGAAATTCACCTGACTAGTTTAACCTACCTACCTCAGGAGAAAAGAACTTATGTCCTTGAGGTGCTTATTTCTGTCCACTGACTGCAGAGTGGACTGACTCAGACATGTTTGCATTGTGGGCAATTATGTCTGATGAGAGGAATTTTATCCTTAGGAGCATGAAGTTCTTCCTCAGGTGTTCATGGTCAGATTTCATTTTTATAAACCCTAAATAAATCTAGATCATCAGCAAGTTGTCATGTTACTGCTAGGATAAGATGAATCATGCCCTGAAAGTGTTGTGGAGGGTTTTTTTATGGGTTTGTTGTGGTTTTGGGTTTTGAGGTTTTTGTTTGTTTGGGGGTTTTGTTTGTTTTTTTTTCTTTAACGAAAACACATGACTGTGCAGATTAAAAACCCAGCAAATGCTGTTGTAAACAAATTAGGTGGGATGAATTCAGCCCTGACTATTTTCTCTTCTTTAACCATCCTCCATTACGCTTCCGAGCTGCTAACCACATACCTCAGAATGACATGTATTGTACAACAGTAACTGCAGCTACCAATAAGCCATTAGGTGGCAATTTAAGTGAAAGGAATTAACATAGCAATTACTGTACCAACAAAACTGACCTCTGTACATTAAGGGGAGATTTCTTTTTTTTTCCCCCTTTTTCTTTAAATATAAGGCTACCATGCAGCAGTAAACAGATAGTTTTTATTTTTTAAAAAAATCCATGCTTGTCTTTGTACTGGTTATAAAATGAAATCCTGATGAATATTGAGTAATGATAATGATAGAAAGCCCAAACTCATGAGTTTTTGGAGTTGGACGGTGAAATAAAATAATGAGATACTTAGCAAGCATTATCAAGTTAATCTTTTTCTGTCTGGCTTTTAAAGAAAAGATTTTTGTGGATGATTTTCTGAAGGAAAATACAGAGGCACAGTCATAGAAAAAAATCCAACCAGTTAATTAGATTTAAGGAAGTAGTATTTGGTCAATTGGATGCCCTATGGCAAACAAAATTAACAGAGGATCAGGATTTTTTATGGTCATAGTCTGTCTTTGTTAAAAAGACCTGGTTGAAAATTATAAAAGATATTGTCAAAAGCAATTTGAAAACAGAATTATTACTTTACTAAGCACAAGCATATGGAATGGAAAAGAAATGAGAAATTTAGAGCATATACATACATTTAATATGTGAGAGTGCAAAGAGCAGATCAAAAAAGAAATGTAAAATTATCTATATACATCTCACATATGTATGATATCACAGTTGCTATGAGATGCAAAAGAATTTCATTTGAATTAATGTGTTGGTCTATGAGATCACCAGTATACAGAAAAGTAGTTCTAGGAGATTTCATTTCCAGTAGCAATTGATCTCAGTTCAGGAGATTAACTGATTATAGATAGCAGTGTTCAAAATTAATTCCTGTATAACTGAGTATGATCTCTCAATGAATTAGAAATAAATCACTAATCAAATATTAGAGTTGATGTGCAGAGATCATAGAAGAGCCAAGTGTCAATGTTAGAACCTTCTTTGGTCCATCCTTATCTTCTAGTAGCCCATGCTTGAGTCTGAGCTATCTGAAGCTGGGAAGACAGAACAATGGAGAAAAGTCAAGGCTGTAAAAAACTGTAGGCTCTTTGAAATATAAGTGCTACAAAATAGCATTTTTTCAAACTACTTTGTTCAGTTGTACAGAAGCTGTATACAATGGATTCATACACCATATGAAACAAGTCACACTATCTTGCAGCACCTCATTTTTATTTCGTATACTTCATGAAGTTTTTAAAGCTTTATGCAATGTTTCAAAAACTTGGGCACTGGCCACACAACTTTCTTCCAGTATCAGTATCCCAACTGACATAGCATCTACTTTGTTGCCGTACAGAGGTTTTTCTGAAAGAAACTTACTTCGCAACAGGACTAACAATTCTACATTTGCTTCACTGACCCAGTTTATGTCCTGGGACATTCCTAATTTTACCTGTCTCTCTCGATCAACCTCCTTTTCCTTGGAGTTATTTAACTCTAACTCAAGCTTTTCTGTCATAGAATCATATATCATAGAATGGTTTGGGTTGGAAGGAAGTATACAGATCATCTAGTTCCAACCCACCCTGATACAGACCGTCTTCCACTAGACCAGGTTGCTCAAAACCCCATGCATCCTGGCCTTTAATGTTTCCACAGAGGAGACATCCACAACTTCTTTCCATAACCTGTTCCAGTGTCTCACCACCCTTACAGTAAAAAACTTCTTCCTAACAGAAAGGAAATCTTCCTTGTCCATGGGACCTGACAAATACCATTCACACATCCTGAGGGAACTGGCAGACCAAGTTGCTAATCCATTTTCCATTGTATTTAAAAAGTCATGACCATCTGATAAAGTTCCCACTGACTGGAAAAGGGGAAATATAGCCACAGTTTTCAAAAAGGAAGATGCGGGAAACTACAGGCCAACCACTCTCACCTCTGTGCCTGGCA